>BQNB010045993.1:3523-43970 GCA_026074375.1 Tanacetum coccineum | reverse complement strand
CTAATTTATGTAATAAGGTATGTTAAAATTTCTTACTTTTTATATATTTTGAATCGATTGTGGTTAGTTTTCCCTGATTTAATTGGTTGAAGAACCCTAATTTTTTTTGTTTAATCTATCAGAATGATCCTTGGTACCGACCTGCATCAATTGGATTTTTATAATGATGGCTACATTGCCCGTTTACTGTTAACTTATGTTGACGGTGTCATCCTTGAAATTGCTGTTCCAAGGATGCCTTATGAACAGTTGGCTGAATTTTTAAAAGAAAAGTGTGGCTGCTACTTTCAAGGCTTGTATTACCAAGTACCAAGCCAAGACTTAGAAAGAGGTTTAGTTAGGGTTAGTAATGATAGGTCGACCTGTTACATGTTTGATGTTGAAGAAGACAGATGCTTAACCACCTTCTTGTTCAGCTGAGTTTGAATCTCTGCAACCTGTTCAGAGGCAGTTGGAATGTGAGTTTATAGAGATTATTTGATAATTAATGGAAGGTAGTCTTTGAGTGTAGCTGAAATAAGTCCAGGTAGCTGATCTTTGGAGATTTATGGATGCTTTCATCACCATGTGGTAGCAGCCTGCACAATGTAACAAAAAGATAGCATAGACGAATCCCAAACACCCCATTATTATTTGGTAGGCTTACTCTTTATCTTGATCACTTAGATATGAATCTTTCAGAGTATTTAAGTCAAGCTATTACATATGACATGGATGATTTGGTTTCTAAGAAAACAAGCCCTCCCAAAAAAAGGTATTGCAATGACTTTTCTGTTGAAGAAATGGTTGATTGGGCTAAGATGAAGGTTGAAACTAAGGGTGTTGAAGCTAGGACTAGTACTACAGAGGGTGTTGAAGCTAGGAATAGTACTACAGAGGGTGTTGAAGCTAGGACTAGTACTAAAGACAAGGGAAAAGAAAAGGTTAGTGAAGATGCATCAGATGTTGTTGAACCTAGGAGATGTACAGTTGAAGTTGACTCTGAGACTGAGTATGAGAGCGATGATGATAGTGACTATCAGATAAGTCAGTTGACTATCTTAGTCCCAGTGAAGATGAATTAATTGAACTTAAAAATAGGATGAAAGCTAATAGAAAGGCAAAGGCTAAAGCAAAAGACAAACCACATTGAGAAATGAATGAGCCAAATGAAGAAAACAGTATGCCTGCGAATAATGTTAGAGGTGAGACTTTTGAGGAACATGATAGACTGCTGATAGAATCACTGAAGATCCTTTCATTTCTGTTGAAAAACATGTGGAGAGGTATCCAATGTATGATGAAACTACACTGGAGACTAAGAAAACCAAAGGTAAAAAGCATATGAACTTTAATGTTTGTTTCTCTTTTAAATGAACAAATGATGTATACTAACACATATATATGTTTATATTGCAAGTTGGTGAAAAGTATATAAGTGTTGCCAAGTTCAAAGAGTGCCTAACCTACTATGCTTTGGCAAACGGTTTTTCTTTGTGGCATGAAAGGAGTAGAGAAGTTAGGGTGGTAGCAAAGTGTGGACAAAGACCACCTAGGGTGTCTGATCCCAAGAAAGGTAAACAAATAAAGCAGACCACGTACCCTTGTGCTAGTAGTGATGACTTTCCTAAATGTCCTTGGAGATGTTATGCTAGGTGGATGACTGATGAACAACTTTTCAATGCATATCCTTAGTAGATGAACATACACGTGTTAGGAATTTCAACTTTGGTGCATTGGTCAACTATAAGTTGATTGCAAAAATCTTTGATGATAAGATTAGGGCTAACCCAGATATCAAGTTGTGTGATATAGATGATTTAGTGATAAAAAAGTATAGGTGTAAGGTCAGTCCCAATCAATGTACAAATGCTAAGAAGTATGCATTGACAGAGTATGAAAAGAGGATTGGTGAACATTATTCTATGCTTAGATCTTATGGAAAAGCTATTTTAGATTCCAATCCTGGATCCACTGTAAAGTTGAGAGTGACTGTGAATCCTGATGGCAAAACTTACTTTGATAGGTTTTATGTGTGTTTTGCTGGACTAACAGATGGATGGAAGGCAGGTTGTAGGAAAATAATTGCTTTAGATGGTTGTTTTCTTAAAAGTCTTAATCAAGGTGAAATACTTACAGCAATTGGAAGGGATGGGAATAACCATATTTATCCAGTGGCTTGGGCGGTGGTAAATGTTGAAAACAAAGACAACTGGACTTGGTTTTTGGAGTTGTTGGAAGAAGACTTGGGTTGCAGCACAAGCAATGGGCTAACTCTAATGTTTAATCAATATAAAGTAAGCAATTATATCTGTTATAAACCATTTGTATAAGGTCTTATTGAACCTGTTAAAGATGTAATGCCAAATGCTGAGCACATGCAATGTGCAAGGCATATTTATAAAAACTTTAGGAAACAATACCCTAACAAGATTATGGATAAGATAAAGAGTGCTAACCCAGCACATAAGTATCTTATGGATAAGAATCCAAAAACTTGGTCAAGAGCCTTTTTTGAGGTTGACAGGGGTTGTGAAGAAATAGAGAATGGCTTCAGTGAGTGCTTTAATAGTGTGATTGTTAATGTTAGACATAAGCTACTCTTAACTATGCTGAAAGCCATTAGAGTGATTGTGCTTGAATGGATGAACAAAATGAGGGAAATTAGTAGGAAATGAAACCCTGGGGTATGTCCCAACATCAAAAAGAGATTTGAATGGGTGAAGGAACAACAAAGGTATTTTCTCATTCAATGTTATTAGTTTTATATAACTTGTTTAGATTCACACTAATAACCAATCATTACAGGTTTTGGCATGTAATACTTGCTGGTGGAAATCTTTTTGAGGTAAGATCAGGGAGTGAAGGATTCACAGTAGATGAAGGTAAGAGGACATGTAGTTGCAGGATGTGGCAGTTATCAGGACTACCTTGTGTTCATGCCACAAAGGTAATATTCTTGATAAATAGGGTACCTGAGAGTTATGTCTCAGCTTGGTTTGAAGCAAACATGTATTTTGTGGCTTACCACAACTATGTTAAACGAGTCCCTTGTATGAATTTATGGCCTGATCAGAGCATGTACTTCACTGTCTTGCTACCAAAACCTAGAAAAATGCCTTGTAGGCCTAGAAAGAAAAGAATCAGAGCTATAGGTGAGGGTGGTAGTTCAACTAGAGTCTCTAAGGTATGTTCACAAGGAAGTTGTTCAAACTGCAAAAAACCTGGACACAACAAATCAAGTTGCAAGGAACTTGAACAAACACCAAAACCCAAAAGAGTGGTAGGTAGGCCTAAAAAAGCAACCAGTGGATGATTTTGAGGATGTTGATGTTGTTTAGAGAGGTCCAGTGAGGGATGAAGGTGCTAGTGGGACTAAAGGAGGTGCTATAGGGTTTGGAGGTAGAGGAGGTGTTGCTGGGTCAAGAGGAGGCGCTAGTGGGTCAATAGGTAGAGGAGCTGGTGGGTCTGGTAGTGCTAGTTGGTCAAGAGGTAGAGGTGCTGGTGGGTCAAATAGGAAACCTGTGTCAACTGCTGGAACAAAAAAAAGACAAGGTAAAAAGAAGGTTGGAACTTCTGGCTTTGCTAAATGGTTTGGATTGCAAGATGAACCAGAGCAGACTCAAGCTGAACCGACTCAACATGACATAAGTTGAAGACCAAGTGGAGGAAGAAGCTGAGATAGACCTGACTCAACTGGAGCAAACCCAAGAACCGGACCAAGTGCGTCCACAAGAACAACCACAGCAAGCTGCATTGAGGATGCCAAGTGCAAAAATCCTCTAAAGAAAGTTAGGAAAACAAGGCAATAGTCAAAACACTGTCTTGAATCTTGACTGATGTTGAAACAGTTGTTAATATGCCTATTTTGTACATGTGAGGGCATAGATTGGTAAGCATTAACTGTGTATGGGTCCGTAATATTCGAACAAAACTCATTAGTACCGGGTTGGTACTAGTAAGCTGAAAGCTAACAATTTATGAATGAATCATCAACAAAATAGCCCATTTTGTACATCATACGGGCACTAATTGATAGTCATTCATAAACATTTATGATGAATGAAATGTCCGTTGAAGCATATGCTCGGGGGGTGCGTGCAGGGCGGACGATTTTCAATTTTAAAGCAAACTCCCCATTCATTAGATAGAGAAGATAACCAAGATTTCGTGATCCGCTGCTGAACTTATTCCAAGAGAGCTCAGATCGAATCGGTATTGCTATCCGAGCTCTGGAGTTTGTTTTGTTATTATCATTGTTGAAAATCAATTAACTTTGTAGTATTAAAGGGTGAAAAATGTAAATAAATAAAGTGTAGGGATATATAATAAAGTGTGTAAGTTGTTAACACTTAAAAGGGTTAAAGGGTGAAAAATGTCAAAAGTTAAAAGTTTAGGGGCAAGATCTGGCTAAAAGATGAAAACGGGAAAAATGGGTTAATAAAATGCCACGTGAGATTTATTACTAATGATGGCTACAATAGGAAGATTAGCATATCGTGGCACACAAAAGAAAAATTAAAAGTTGAATGCCTACAAAAGGAAAACGGAAAAACTTCGATGCATTTTTAGACCATTAGCCCTTACGAGTATCTAGTAGGTTATAATGTATAAACTATATTATGTTGTATAGTTGTAGAAAAGCAAGCAAGGAGGACACATGGAAACTGACAAATAAATCATTATCTGATTAACTTGTAACTTTGATATGCAGATATAGATAATATCTATGAATGCTAAAGACACACCAAGGGGTTGTAAAATAGGATACATATTTACTAGTATCTGAAACAAGATTCTACATGGGATCAAAGTCTTTATAACATAAAATAACTACTAGAAGAATAAATTATAAACTTCATATTAGGAATATCACAGCGACCCTCAGTGTCTTCCTCAAGTGAAGCACATAGTTTTTCTTCACAGACAAGCGTCTTTTAAATACTCCCTCCGTGTTAATAAGGCTTGCCTATTAGATTAAGAATAATTCTTGTACGGCTATCCTTAAGTGCTTGGACTAAACATCAGAACACACATTCAGCTCATCTTAAATTCAAGCAAACATCACTAAACTCGCATGCGAATTATGAATATCACAAGTAAAACCTCAGAATACCCATCTAACAACTTAATTATCAAGAATAAATTCTTGTACCTAATATAATCTTGTTCACATTCTAGTTGAAATAGTTTCACCATTATTTCTGTATCTAAGAACACAATTAGGGCTATCTTACAAATTTTAAATAGAGTTTGTCTCTATGGCTTGATCGATGTGGTGTAAACGCAACTCTAGTGAGATCCAGTTTCTGGAAATGAGATAGTAATCTTATTGATATGGAACATTTTACATACCGTGAGATCTTTAACATCGAGCACATGAACGAAGATCGCCGCTTGTAGGTAAGCCGACACGGGATGTATGAAATAGGTTTGTTCCTATAGAAGATTGAGGAATGGAGTTGGGCCTACGTGCGCTGGGCCGAGTAAAAAAATGCAGGCCGAGCCGGCTGTTGGATTGGAAAGCACTATCCAGTTTTGGAAATGTAGAACGTAATCAGCATGTTTCATTAAACTATGACTCTGTATACGCTTATTAAAGTCATGTCTTACGCCCTTAGTTGGATGCACTTAAAAATCAGGTGTCCAACTAGCTTGCCTTGTTTTGACTCAAAAGTGAAATGTGACACATTTGGTGATATATACCAAATAGAAACATATATTCACCTTTTAAACCACGTTCCTTGTGAAATTCATACCATAGTTTCCCTAGTACAACAAAATCACAGTTTGACTTCTTTATAGAAGGCACATCTCTTGCTCTTTTGATTCCATCTCAGTCAACACATGTTTTTATATCAACTTACTGTTGGAATGCTTTTATTATCTTCTTATGACTCCATTAAACCTTCTATAACTTGACCTTACCCAAATCTATGTCAAATTACCATTTCTTTAACACCATTTAATTTCATGGTATGTTAACACTTTCTACTATTAAGCTCTTATACCCATGCCCTCGATTTTCCGCACCTCTCGCTTAAAGTAACTGGACCCCGTTCTCCTTTTGGTCTAATTAAATGCCTAGCTGGCTTCCTGCCCAGTTTTGTTTGCAATATTAGGATTTGCTTGGATTATAGCAAAACCAAATTTCTAGAAGTTCGATTCCGATGTTATTGGTAACAACCATGTGGGTATATATGGAAAAAAAATTATCACTGCATAACATGGTCAGGGTGTGTAGTAGTTCTCCTTAGAAAGCAACGTATTCCGGGGTGTTCTTGTTTAATCGCAAACACCTATAAATATATTTGTGTTTGCTTTGACATGGCTTCAAACCTTTACTTTGCCTTGTTACCAGAACCATAATATTAAGAAAACCAATGAGATGTATTGGAGTACTATAGATTTTGTCGTGTAATAATTTTAACAATAATATATTTGAGTGTTGCAAGTATATAGCAATACATATAGATAATGCCATAGACCATGTAGGAGCGATTACAAAAGCTTGTTCTGTAATCTATGTGCAATTCGCAGTGGCCGGATAGTGAATGTTGATATATGCATCCCTTAACTTTCTAGTGTAAGCTTCCAAAATGTGAAACTCTAACAAGGCTGGTGGTATTTTATATATTGGGAAGCAGCCTCTCTACCTACGCGTTGGGGTAAGGCTGTCTACATCTCACCTCCTCCATTACCCCGTGGAAGACGGGATTGGATACCGTTGAAAAAAAAAGTGGTTGACACCTAACTTATCCCAGTTCCGGTTTAACAAATAGTGATTGAAATATGGATCAGAATTGAGACGTCAGATTGTGATGAATCTGTAAAAAAGAAAAAATATATATATAAAAAGATGTAACTTTGGAAACAACATTAATTTTAGAACACGATGTTTGTTATTCTTTAATGCATAGGTTACATTGTCGACCCATAGCATTATGGCCTTATATGGTAATTGACAGGCCCTCCTATAAGCTAACAGTTGTATTTGGACACGGGTCAGACGAAAAGAAATTTACATTGGAAGAAACATGTGCAGAGATTTTAAGAAGTCTGAAAGAATTTGCTGAATCATACCTTGATACGACAGTTAAGCATGCTGTGATAACTGTTACTGTATATTTTAGTAAACAGCAACGACAGACAACCAAGAATGCTGCTGCATTGGCCGGACTTGATGTATTGCGTTTGATAAGTGAGCCAACATCAGCAACAATAGCGTATGGTCTTGATAATAGGGCTGACATACACTTCCTCAAAGATAAAACTGTCCTGATATTTAATTTCGGTAGACAAACATTTGACGTGTCTCGTCTAAATATCAGTGAGGATGGCATCATTAGTGTTAAAGCAGTAAGCAGTGACACCCATGAAGATTTTGACAAGGCTATGGTAAATTATTGTGTCCAAATGTTCCAGCAGAAAGAAAAGAAAGACTTGAGTAACAATGGTAGAGCAATGATGAGGTTAAAAGAAGCCTGTGAAAACGCAAAGAGGTTTTTATCATCAACAACTCAAACATGTATTGATATTGATTCCTTGTATGAGGGAATTGATTTTTCAATCCAGTTCACCAGGGCGAACTTCGAGTATCTAAATCACAGTTTTTTTGACAAGTGCATCGAGCATGTTGAGAGTTGTTTGAAAGATGGAGATATGCACAAGAAGGGTGTTGATAATGTAATTCTTGTTGGTGGGTCAACACGGATCCCAAAGCTAGAACAAATGCTAACAGAATTTTTTGAGGGGAAACCACTTTCCAGCAGCATTATGCCCGAAGAAGTTGTTGCTTATGGTGCAGCGGTGTTGGCTGCAAACTTAAGTGGGACTGGTAAGCAGATGGTGCAGGATCCGTTACTATTAGATGTGGCTCCAGTTTCTCTTGGCATTGGGCTTGTTGGAGATATTATGAGCGTCGTGATCCCAAAGAACAAAATTACAGAAAAGAGATTCCTCAACACATCCGTACTTGAAGGCATTCCAGCAGACCGTGCAGGTGCGCAAAAGTTGAAAGTTAGCTTTGTAATGGATGCTAATGGTAATCTAAATGTCTCGGCTGTTGTGATATGTAATGGTAAAAAGAAGTTTAACAATTGCCAAGGCTGGAAATCTGTCAAAAGATGAAATGGAGGACATAATGAAAAAGGTTAAGCACTGACGTTTTGTCAATGCGAACAGTATATAGTTATATCATATTGTCATGCATCAAAGTAAGAAAGAATTGAATCTTATGTTTGTTAGTTCATTTCTATGTTAAAAATGATGTGTTAAACGAGAGGAATTCTAGCTGTAGGAAAAAGATAAAGCCGCTTAATTAGTGTTAAGAAAACAAATAAGAAGATCAAGGTTAAAGTAATGTTTTTTTTCGTAATGGATAAAAATATGGTTTAAAAGGTTAATAATTCGAAGCTTTTCTCTTCATCGTGTGTTTTTTATCAAGTGTTCAGCTAGTTTGAAAGGATTATTGTCAATAAACTATAACATATACTCTGTAACTGATTAATTGCATGATATATCAGCCGAAATGGAGATGGTGAAACTATTGGCACAGGAACCTTTTCATTTTTGGCAAAAGAGATAATGCATTAATGATTCATTTTTCACAAAGTTGAAATTTAGAAAAGTACAAATCTATGTGCACCTAATGGAACAGCTGTATACTGACAAAAGATCTGAGCATAAGCTAAATTAACTCCTAAAAGTCCTTGAAAATTTTACATGATGAACTAAGTCATGTTATCCGCCTGAACATCAGATAAGATCAACCAAAAAATAGTAGCCATGAAACGAGCAAAATAGAGAACGCCAGGAACTCCTTATAGAATGAGCTGGGGCCATGAAACTTTACTTGAACATTTATATGAGACCCAAATTATGTAATCAATGCTTTAAGTGATGTATTTTTATATATATTCATTACGTGCACATATCTTTTATACTTAGTGCAGCAGATTAAATTTATGAAGGACCGACCACACTCTCTCCCTCACCAGAAAATAACAAATCTATGCAGCTGAACCACGTACATCTTCCCACTTTTCATAACACCTCATAGCGCGGTACACTGCTAGTAACATAACTATTGTATTATACAAATCTAACAAAGCAAATGGTAAGCTTTTTAGGCGGGCTTTTTAACAAGGATTTGGTTCATATTCAACGATATTAATCCCAATTTCTGTTTAATCGTCCATATTCCTTGATCTTTCTTGTTGGTTTATACATCCAAATGGTTTTAGATATAATGCCTACAAATGCATAATGTCAACAACTGTAACTTTAGTAGCTCTCCTTTCATAATTACTGCAATTATTAGCTTTACTAGTTTTCAACAATATTGATAATATTCTCCTCTTTCTTGGACAAATCAAGGTAACTTAGTGAAGTCGGGCTCGGAAAAACCACGATACAAACAAGTTAGGCACAACCTTTGCCATACTACGCTCAAAAGGATCAGAACGCCCTTAACTTGCTTTGTAAATCAAGTGATCTTACATTTCAAGTAAATAATGCAATTTCAGTTAAAACTTTCCAACAGCAAAAAAAATGGATATTCCCTTCTATATTTACAAAATTGCTAAGCGATTCCATCTTTTAAGTTTCTAGTGATGGAGGTTCTGTTTAAGAAGGTAGGGGTGTCTAAAAGAACCGAGGAACCGTCCCGGAACCGAACCGTATATTAGAACCATGGTCCGGTTCTTGGTTCCTAAAATTCTAAATTTTCGGTTCTCGGGACGGTTCGGGACGGAACCGGCCAGTTCCGGTTCTTTCCCGAAAAGAACCGTTCTTTTGAAAAATATGAATTTTTATAGGGTTTGTTTGGGAGATTATGTAGAGCATGTAAAAGATAAAAAATAAAACTTTACCCATTATGTAAAAAATTCAAGGTTTGGAACAAAAATGCGTGTTCTTAATACTTTATTTTGACCTATTGGAACACAAATGTGTGTTCTTGATAATTTTGAACAACTATAAACTTATATTTTTTACATTTTGTGTTTTTATTTACATTATCTTGAACTATTGGAATTGTTGGAACGATTTGCATTGTTGAAGACATTTTTGTATGTGTTTGTATTGTTATAGTATGTCCATTATAAATGATTCAAAAATATAAAAATGAATGTTTTAAACACAATGGTTCTTGTCGGGAATTACCGAAAATTCCCGTACCGGAACCGGAACCGTCCCGGAACCAAACCGAAGAACTTGAGACGGTTCTCGGTTCCACATTTTCCTTATTTTTGGTTCTTGGTTCTTGCGGTTCCGGTTCGGCTCGGTCCGGTTCTAGGACCATGGACACCCGCGTAGAAGAGATATGCTACCTTGTGTTCTTTTCCTACCAACATCTTCCTTTTCACCTCTTTTTCCATGATACTGCTACATGCAACACGAACATTAATAACACGACTATAATTGCTCATAAGTTAAATAAACAATATGTACCTTTGGCATTTCAGTTGCATCATCGAATTCTAAAATGTTTATATTCCTTAGCATCACAGATGAAGCAGGTCGAAGTCTCCTGATAAACCAAGGAAAGAAAAGTGAGCCATAGATTAGCTTTGAAATAAGAAACACGGCATAAAGCAAAACAAATGGCACTGGAACATTGAACAAACATGTTTTCATCTTATAACTGAAGTAATCATATGCGCATTGTAACAATTTGGAAAGGGTAGGTTGGGAAACATGTCAATAAGGGTAATTTTAGTATGGGTCAAAACACATCGGTTTATGTCATCCCACAAATACTGGTATTATTTTTGTACTTCTATTAACATCAAGAGAAAATTAAGAGTTGTATGCTTTTGAAATAAACTTTGGATGACTTTGAACCAACTGGCTATTTTTGTTTAACGTAAATCTTTTAGCTAAACTTATTTGACACATTAGAGATTTAAAAAATTCCAAATTGAAAATTTCGTATTTCTTACTTTTATTTTATGTAATTTTTTAATATTTTTTTATTAATAGCATTTTAATTTTGATTTATGTGTTGTTTTATTTGAATAAATTATATAAAAAAACTGTGAGGTCAGCGCTGCACCACGGCATCAAAACCTAGTGTTGTATGAGGGAATGGTACGTTTTTAGGATTATAGTAGATTCGGGTGTTATGGGAAATGTAACCCTTGCCTTTTTCTGTGATTTGAATGTTCTAATTTGGTCATTTGACTTTTGTCAATTTTGTTAGAACCTGTATTGTATTGACGGTGATGAATTTATGTGATTGAGGTGTTTTATGGTTATGTGGTGTATAATAATCCTTTTTAGAATGTATTATTATGTTAATTATCTTCCGGGTGGTTTGACCCGTGAATAGCGTGAAATGCCGAAAACGAGCCCGACACATCCGATAATGTTCAAAATGATTTTTGGGAAGTTTAATGTAGAAATAAGTCGTGTAAATACTCTAAGTTATGCGAAAAGTATTTTTAAAGTGAATAAAAATGCTGAATAACTTCGGGAAACATTTTATGATTGAGGTTTTTGAGTTTTAAGTGAACCCGACACAAAAACGAGTCATTCTGAGACCCCCTAGGATACCATATTCGGCTTCAAGCCTTGTGGGGGACAATGAGGCTTTATTTTACCTAGACATGTCCTAACTTAGTACATTTGCATTTTGCATGCATCCTAAACACACATTTCATGTCATTTTGAAAATAAAAACACACACATCTTTCTTTTTCTCTCCCTTTGTTGCGTCCGACCAAATCACACACACACACACACACACTCTTATAATTTTCAATCTTTGATAAAAAAAAACATGAGGGTTTGAGTACTTCCGGGTTGATTCTAGTATTTAGGTTATTGTTTAAACTACGTTTGGGTAGTCCGATTCACTGTTCGGTTCTCCAGCTTTTCAAACGCCTCTTTGTAATTTTCTAAATCATGATTTAACTTGTACTTTTTGTGTGTTAAATGATCATAAAGCTATTTTACGGTGCGTTAGTTAAAAATCGAAAATGAAAAGTTCTGTCGAAAGTTATAAAGTTCGTTTGGTTCAAATAAAGGAAAAAGGAAATGAGGTTTTGTTAGTTTTATTGTCGTGGTTGTGATGGTTGAAAAACATTTATTTGCTATGTAGCTTATTTTGGATATTGGATTATGTCACACCCTGTCAGCGACGAAAACACGGGAATGCGACATAATGATTCACATTGCACAAGATACAATATCATACCATACATTGTTTGCAAAAGTTTATTTAAAAAAGTTTACAAATTTCGCGACCTTGGAAAAGTCAAACAGTTATCCTTCAATAAATCTCCCAGATGTACTCATCTTTGATTCCCAATACTTCACATTTACCTTTGTTAATAACACACCTGAAAATGATACTCGAAAACGTCAACAATAATGTTGGTGAGCTCGTAGGTTTGACTCAAAACTGTTGTTCCCACTATTCGTAACAATAACTACAAAGTTATCATTAACTAACTCATGGCTAGCAAGTAAAGAAAACAATTTGTTATTTGAAAAGATTTTTGTACGTAAATATAGTTAGTAAGTAAAAGACACAAAAATAAATTTTCAACGTTTAACCCTTTTTATTAAGAATTATACTCCATTGTATGCGGAAATACAATGAGGATTGAATGACAATGTGTGTGTGTGAGATCTCCTCACTAATAACTTCGCATAAACCTAAAGTGTTATGCAAATTTAACTACTATGCAAACCAACTGAGCTTGATCAGGGACTTAGTAGATTTGGAGGAGTAGATGTGTGTTTGTGAAAGTTACAACTTCGAATGCACAAAACTTTACATCTACTCCATTACAAGAGTTCTATTTATACTACCTAGGTAGGGTCACACCCACATGGGTGGTAAGCACTAATCCTAATCCTAATACGCTAGTACATTTGTACAGCTTTGCATCTATTACAATTTCTATTCTAGGTATGGGACAAGTGCTCTTTCTAAGTTCAGTCCCGACACTGAACTTGTCTTATACCCTCTTCAGGATAAGTTGACTTCAGGAGATAAGAGCTTGGACTTATCTGCTTTCAAACTATCCCGCCTATTCTTCAGTCTCTTGTCTTCAGGGTCTTCTAGTTTATGAGATCGATGGGCCTCAGTGATCTATCTTGCACAACTCACTGACCATCACCGTCTTCTTTGGCTTCAGCTTCATTCAACTGAGTACGCCTCACTGATGCTAGAGTCTTTCCTGTAACTCAGGCTGCACATCTTGAAGTAACTCACTGGCGTCTATTTCACTCAGTGACCTTGAATTGTTAAATGATATTTACACTTAGGTTATATTGTATTCAAAATCCTAAAGTGAGCCAATCATGGGCAAATAACATTGGCCCAACAACCTCCCCCTATTTGGATATAAACATAGCCTAAGTGTTTAATCAGTGTGAGTGAGTAGATACAGCTTCTTCTCACACTGATTTATAGAAAGCCGTTTAAGGATAATGAGTTCAACCAAAAGATACTTCATTAAATGATTACAAGGCCCTATCATCTATTACAAAAGATAACAGAAATTACATCATAAGTACTCAGTTTATCTCATATCTAAGGGCTTCAAACTTGACTTTCTTTGACTTGAGCTTCTCTTGATCAGGATGTTCAACAATGAGTTTCTTCAGTGAACCTTGCATCCTCAGGTGACTTAACCATAGAGGCAGCTACAAGATATGACACGAGAGCCTCCATCCTAACTTTGTCAATATCACTCCATCTTTGAAATGCTTGATCACCAAATTCATCAGCGAAGAAGATCTTATACCATCTCCATGCTATACCATGTTGTTGACATAACTGACATTTTAGGGAGGGATCTAATCCAGGAATTTTTATTTCAGGCTCTAGTTCCATGTGTTTCCTCTTATTTATTGAGGATTTAGATAAGGCTTGTGGAGGAGCAGGAGCAGGAGCAGGAGTAGGGAGTGCTGACTTGATTCCAAGTTCCTCAGGGATTTTTCTTATCCTTTCATACATTTGGCTTAGTGAATTCATCAAGTCTTATACAACTGTATTTTTGTTTTTAGGAATGATTTCCCTCAGTTCATCCAATTCAGAGATACCAAACGCACCAAAGGCAAAAGGTTTATGGACATCAGAGTTTCTACCATCAGTACCTCTGTAGACAATTATGACAACTGGCTTGGTCTTTGGATGAATTTTGATATCAGTGATAGTCTCATGTTTCAGTCTGCTATTGATGGTCTACATGTAGCTTTCAAACTTGTGGTTCCTGAGTTCAAGAGATTTTCTGACCTTCTCAGTGTGTTCTCTCTTGAGGACCTGGTTTTCAAAATTTGAGCCTTTTTGAACTTTTCACCTGCTTTGGCACTTACAATTTTCTTTGGGTCAAGTCTAATCTTTTCAGCCTCTTCTTGCACCACTTTGATTACTTCAGGCTTGGATATAGCAAGAAGTCTTTCTTCCTCAGCAACTTTCCTGGGTTTCTTTACTTTGTCTAAGTAATCTTGCATTTCTTTGTTAATGAGGTAGCATATCTTCCTATTTATCATGTAAGGAACTTTTGCTTCTTCATCAGGATTAGAACAAACAATGGTTAAAGCAGGCATAAGTTTCTTTGAGGGGTCCTCATCTGAATCAGTTTCAATCCCTTTTCCTTTATCAATTATTGGAGCTGCTTGAGAACTTTCAAGATGAGTGGTTATTGTGGTGATTGGTTGAGCTTGAGTTGGTGGGACTTCAGTAGGTTGGATTGATGATATTGGAATTTCCATTTTTGGTTGTTCAATCTCCCCCTTAGTGTGAGAAGGAGGTTTTTCAGTGGCAGTGTTGGTTGCATTCTCCCCCTCAACATTTGCTGGAATATGAGTGAGGGTAAGTGTTGGAGTGATACTGCCTAAGGATTGGCCTTTAAAGACTCCATACATCTCAGTCATCATAGCCTTAATGGAGTGTGTATCTTCTTTAAGAAAGGACATGCTAGATTAGATGTTGTTTTGAGCCCGTTCAAGACCTGAGAGTTTAGAGCTAAGATTCCATGCCATATTGGTAGAAGATTTGGCCCAAGCAGCTAGCTCTTTACCTTGTTTGGGAGCATGAGCCTGAAGAGTATTCATAGAATACTAAAGATCAGTTATATTTGTGGAGAACATGGTGAATGACTTAGTGGCTTCACTGATTTTCTTGTTGATGACAGAGTCATCCTTGACAGCATTTTTGATTTCTTTGAGAAGCTTAGTGATGATATTCAGGCCTTTGTAGAGATCACTGATAGTATTGCTGCTTTTGTTAAGAAAACTCATGGAGGCTTCTACTAACTTGTCAGTCTGATCTCTATGAGCAATGTTTTCATCACAGTAGTCATCTATGGATGCTTTGAGATAAACATAACTTCATGCTTTTCCCAGTTATCCTCAGTGATCCTGGCAAATAGCGCATTTGACACTTTCCTAAGATACTTAACCAATTGGCGTTCAGTGAGTGAAAGAATATTGTCATATTTCTTGAGAGTGTCATCACATTCGGAGTCAGTGTTTGAAGCTTTAGTGGATGGAGCATGAGATGATTGAGGCTTGTTTGCCTGAGGTGGAGGAGACTAATGGTATGTTGCAGCAATGCTAGCAAACTAAGGTTCTTCATTTGTTTCTTCACCAGCTCCTAAGATATCCTCCTCGCTTTCCTGAGCTTCATTATCAGATAAGAGAAAGGCCCTCACATCTGCATATGTAGATAGGACCAGAGGTTGAGTTTCCAGCTCCCCTTCATGCGAAGGCTTGCCTTTATTTTTGGTCAGGGACTGGTACCTCAATCTAGTGGACTAGGTCTGGTCCACCTGGTACTTAGCACCAGCCACTGAAAGATCAGTAATAGTAGGTTGTATTGGTTCCATATCAGCAGGTGGTATGTTTTCCCCTGAGTCTTTGTCCCCAAGTGACCCTTCAGGATACGGCATGATTTTAGCCGTACCTTCACTAGAAGTCGTGGTAGTTAAGTTCCTGTCAATGGGTTGAATGTTTCCCTTTAAGTCTTTAGGATGAGTAGCAGTACTCTAATGTAAAGGTTGTGATTTACGAGTGCCCTCATTGAGTGTGGAAGGCAATCTCATACTAGCGAGTTGTATGTTTCTCTCAAGATCTTGGGGATCTGGTGCCCTAGGAGAATGAGTGGGATTGCTCAGAACCCTCCGTTAGCTTGAGTGGTGTTACCTTGGTCTCAATGGGTGGCTTTTTGGACATAGGCCTTTTGCTCTTCTTAGAGAGTGCTCCTGGAACCTCAGGGCCCTGTGACTTCGGTAAGGTTGGAGTCACAGTATGAGATTTCCCTTTCTTTGGCTTTGCAACCAAAGGAAATAGAGACACTGAATCCTTCTAACTGTTTATAGAAATCATATGGGCCGTCAATTCAATGTCAATGACTTTGGATGGGTCCTTTGTAAAATTAGAGTTACTCAGGATGCCAGGTAAAAACCTAAAATTTTCATCCTGGGTGTGGTTAGAACCCAGTAACACTTGTAAAGCATATGAGAAAAATCTAGGGTATGAAACGTATTTCAGCCTAGACTTATTCAATAGCTTAGTTACGAGATCACTGTAAATGATCTCCCCTATGTCAACCTCAGTCCTAGTTATGAGACAGTAGGCTAAAAGCTGCTGGATAAAGTTTACTTGTTCAATGGAGGACTAGTTCCCGCTGAGAACCTGAATCACAAAAGTGAACAAAATTCTCCAAGCCACAGGAAATGTGTTTTTTAGGACAGGGGTTTTGTCCAGGTAACTCGGATTGATGGCAATTTTGCCTAATTCTTTCTTAACAACCTCAAGTGTAGGATGAGACACATATTTACTATTATTATAATCAAGGAAAGTTGATGAACAAAAGGTGTTAAAGTCAAGGGTCTTTGCCCATTTAAAACTTAAAACTTGATGAGGAATTCCTTGAGTGGGCATTGCTCAGTCTCACCAGTTAATGGAAAAGGGTCATAGGAAACATCAGTGCTCCAAAACTCCCTAAGGAAGTTCTGATAGACCACCGAGGGACAGTTGGAAAAAGCTTTTTTCAAAGGACAATTTAGCAAAAAATTCATTATGGGCTTGTAAGCAGGCACATTTGGTGGGTAGTTGAAGTTACCCACCAGATAATTGGTCTGAAAAGTCACATTGTCCACAGTCATTTTGTTCCATTGAGGAGCATATTTGATTGTTTGTTGTTCTACCATTTTAGATGAATGTATTGAAAAACAAAAAGTTTTAATGGCAGAATATTACACACCAAATGGTCACAAGTTAATGTCTAACGTTGATCGCTGCCGTGAAATGTGTAATATGTTATCAAAAGGAGCAATACAAAGATGGATATCTTTGTAATGAGCCTGATTGACCAAACAAAATGATTTGAAAATAGTAGTTTTAAATGAACAAAAGATGAGTTAAGCTTGTTATTACCAGAAAAGATGAACAACCACACACTTGCTTTTGAGAGAGAAATTGGGCAGAGTACATTTGCTTGGTAAATTTGTATGTGTGTGTTTTTCTTTTCTAGGGGATATTTATAGGTGAGATGTGAAAAATGTTGTAATATTTTAATTTTTTTATTTTTTTGGAAAAACTTAAAATTGTTTTGGTAACGTATTTAATGCAGTAACCCACTAGTTGCACCACCTTGTTTTTCATGGAAACTATTGCGCCGTTTCACTTTTGCAGTGATGGCGTATGAACAACAGTCAAAATTCTTTTGATTATACATTTTGGGAAGGGATTATGTTTGTGAGAGTGAGCATTAAATGCATGTTAAGGTTAATTGAGTGATATTTGAGAAGTGGGGGCCCATGACTATTGGATGACAGTTAGATAAGGAATATTTGTTCATTATTTAATGTGTTCAGTCAACAACCTAGGACATTAGGTAACCAAAGACTTGGATCATTTAGTTACTTCATTTAATGTGTCCTTCAGTGTCATGGGATTCATATGGGTTTCAAGGAGTTGGTTTCAGGGAGAAAAGAATATACATCATACTAAACATGATTGATTAGGGAGACTGATTAATCAATATTCAACATGCCTAATTCTGCTTTTAGTCTGGTGAAAGTAGGTTCATCCAAGGATTTAGTGAAGATATCAGCTAGCTGATACTCAATGGCTATGAAGTGTAATTCATTATCTCCTTTAAGGATGTGATCCCGGATGAAATGATATCTTATATCAATATGCTTGGGTCTTGAGTGAAGTACTGGATTGTTGGATATTGCAATGGAACTGGTGTTGTCACAAAAGATAGGTATCATCTTATAACGGATGTCATAGTCACTGAGTTGACTTTTTTTTCATCCATAGGATACTTACATAACAGCCAGCAGCAGCAACATATTCAGCCTTAGCTGAGGACATAGCCACTGACTGCTATTTCTTGGCACTCCAACAAACTAATTTTCCACCAAGTATTTGACAGGCACCTGAGGTGCTTTTTCTATCCATATTACAGCCAGCATAGTCTGAGTCTGAATATCTTTTGAGATTAAAGCCTGAACATTTTGGATAACATAAACCAAGGGTTGGAGTACCTTTTAGGTACATAAAGATTCTTTTCACAGCTGTTAGATGTGATTCGTTTAGATTGGACTGATATCTTGCACATAGGACTGTGGAGAATTAGATATCAAGCCTTGTTACAGTGAAGTACATCAGTGAACCAATCATTCCTCTATACGAGGTCTCATTAACTGGTTTGCTAGCTAGATTAGGACCTAAGTTGTTTGGAGGAACCATAGGTGTTTTTACTAAGGAACTGTTAGAAATTTCATATTTCTTGAGTAAGTTCATAGTGTACTGTTCTTGACAAATTGAGATTCCTTTGTCATCCTGCTTGATTTGCAGTCCAAGGAAGTAGGTAAGTTCTCCCATCATACTTATTTCAAATTTCTTTGTCATCAATTTCTCAATCTGTTTACAAAGTTTATAACTTGTTGAGCCAAATATGATGTCATCTACATACACTTGAACAAGGAGAACATCTCCTTTTGATTTATAGATAAACAATGTGTTATCTATTCTTCCCTTGGTAAACATATTTTGAATAAGGAAAGTAAAGAGTGTCTCATACCATGCCCTTGGTACTTGTTTCAGTGCATAAAGGGCTTTGTCAAGCTTATAAACATAGTAAGGGAACTCACTACTTTCAAAGCCAGGAGGCTGTTTAACATAAACCTCTTCTTTTAGTTTACCATTCAGGAAGGCACTTTTGATATCTATTTGGTAAACCTTGAAGTTCATGTATGTGGAAAAAGCAAGGAATATCCTAATGGCTTCCATCCTTGCCACTGGTGTAAAAGTTTCATCATAGTCAATTCCTTCTTTCTGACTATAACCTTGTGCAACCAGTCTTGCTTTATTTTTTGTGGTTATAACATGCTCATCTTTCTTGTTCCTGAATACCCATTTGGAGCCTATGGCTATTTTTCCATAAGGGAGAGGAACAAGAGTCCATACTTTATTTCTATAGAACTGGTTCGGTTCTTCTTGCATGGAATCAACCCATCTTGGGTGCTTCAGTGGCTTAAACACCTTTTTAAGTTCTATCTCAGAGAGAAAGTTAGCAAATAAACATTTACTAGCTGAGGCAGCTATAAGCTTGGCAGTCATGCTTCTTGTAAGCATGCCTTCACTAGGATCACCAATGATATTTACAAGTTCAATGTGTTGGTCTCTTGACCTTCTATCCTAAAGAACATGATGAGAACTTGTAGATGCTAGATTTTAGATGTTAGACTGAGTGACATTAGGGACTAAAGATTCAGTAATAGATCCTGAGACTTTAGTATTGTTCCCTAATGGTATATCAGTAGGTTGAGTGATCATTTGATCATTCGAAACATTTTGTTCATGTGTCCCTTCAATGTTGATTAGATTAGAAGGACCTTCAGTATCCTCAGTGTGAGGTATATCAGGCTCATTAGGAGCAATCACTTCAGGGACATGATTTTCTTGGGTAGGTTCAGTGAGTGAACTTCCATGAGGGATGATGTAGTATGAGAGATCAGAACCTACTTGATATTGTCTAGATGGATCATCCTCTTGAAGAAATTTATCAGGAGGATATCTAGAGGAATCATCAATTCCTATCTCATCTATTGAGGTATTAGTAAACCTGATGGCATCCATACTTTCATCAAATGTTACATGATAAGTCTCCTTTACTTGTTGTCTTCTTATGTTAAAGAATCTAAAAGCTTTTGAGACAAAGGAATATCCTAAGAAATAACCATCATCAACTTTAGCATCAAATTTGCCAAGATGATCCTTGTGGTTATGAAACACTGGATATCCAAACACATAAAAGTAGCTGATATCAAGAATTCGTTCCCTGAATATTTCATAGGAAGTTTTATCATGTCTTTTGACAATGATTGATCTGTTCTGAGTATAACAGGCTATTCTGACTGCTTCAGTCCAGAAGTGCTTAGAGAGTACTGAGCCATTCAACATTGTTCTAGCAGCCTGAATAAGAGTTCTATTCTTCCTTTCAGCTACACTATTTTATTCAGGTGTATAGGGAGAAGAAAAGTTTTGAGAAATTATTTTCTTATCATAAAAACTCTCAAGCTCATGATTTCTAAACTCAGTCCCATTATCAGTTCTGATTTGTTTGACTTTTACATCATTTTGGTTTTCTACCATCCTGATGAAAGATATAATTATTTCAAGTGCTTGACTCTTATTCCTGAGAAAGTGAACCTATGTGTACCGTGAGTACTCATCAACAATAACTAGGGTAAATTTATCATAATTTATGGACATTGGACTTACAGGTCCAAACAAATCCATATGGAGAAGATGCAAACACTCGCTGATAGAGAATTTTTGTTTAGTTTTGAATGAAGCTCTATGGTGCTTTCCCTTTTCACATGATGTGCTAGTTTTATCCTTTGAATAAACTAGGGAAGGAAGACCAAGAACTTTTTTTGTTTGGCAAGATTATTAATGTTCTTGAAATTGAGATGTGATAGTCTTTTATGCCATAGCCAGTTTACACTTTCTGAGACTTTGGCAAAGAAGCAGGCTCCATTTGGAGTTAGTGATGACATGTTAAGGACATAAACATCATTTCTTCTAGGTGCTATCAGGACAATTTCTTCGTTAGCATTAAATATTGTTCCTTGCTTATCATCAAATTGTACAATATACTTAGCATCACAGAGTTGACTAATGCTACTTAGATTGTACTTAAGACCATTTACAAAGGCTACTTTTGTGAAAAGTACACCCCCATAGTTTATTGAACCATATTCCTCAGTAATACAAGATGAGTTATCACCAAACACGGCCTTAGGACCTGGTTGCTCTACATATTTGTGAAGATAACTCTTGAAACCAGTCATACACCTTGAGCATCCACTGTCCAGGTACTAGATGGGCTCCCTGATGTGTCTCTACACAAATAATAAACTTGTGTTAGTTTTTTTGTGAGCCTACTTTTTGGTGGGCTCCTTGGCCTTTGCAACTTGAATTTTCTCACATCTTTTGAAGTGATCAAACTCATTATGGTCAGTGGTAGAGTGTACAGTACTTCAACATGTATCATACTTTACACCAATTGAGGAATCATTAGACTGAGAGGATTCAACTAGTACTCCTCCTCTGATCTGAATGACACGATTGTGTCCTAAAGTAAAGTGATCATAGCTTCCACAAATTTCACACTCAGGGTAGTTCTTACAATCATCAGGTCTGTGATCATTAAAACCATAGTGTGTGCATGGTGGGAAAGGCTTTGCCTTTGCTCTCAGGATCTGATTGGAAAAAGATGCATACTAATAAGGTTGAGCCTTATAGTTCTCACTTATTTTTAGAGAAGCAATATACATCTCATGATCTGAGGTCCTATGATCCTCCCTTTTGCATATCATGTAGTAGAGAATCCTATAGCAATCATCGGTTAAGTGGTTGGTATAGTGACAAAGTTCACACTTAAGTTATGGTTTTTAAATAGGCTTAGGTTTGAGTGACTTTGATGAGCCAGCATTTTGAATTTTGGGTTTAGAATCTTGACTCATTCTTGATGAATCAACTGATTTGGATGACTCATTCTTTTGAATCTTTAAATTTAATTCTTAAGTCTTTTGGTTAGAATTAACCTTTTCATCAATTAACATCTGAACAAGTTTAGTTAATTCATTTATTTTTTTATTCTTATTTAGTGTCTTTGACTTCAGTAGGAACTGAAGGTGTGGTTTCCTTAGATTCACTAACAGTGACAGTTCCTGAAACACTCTTATTAGAAGAATCTATGTTTCAGTCTTTGTATGTTTCATGATACATAAGCATGGTCTCTCTTTTAAAGAGTAGGGTTTAAAGGTCAATGGCGTTACCTCTGAGTTTGGTGAGGCCCCTAAAGATTTTTTAGGGGAGGTAGTGGAGTAAAGGATTCAGCTTCAGAGTCTTTGGATGATTCATGGGTATTTAAAGTTTTAGTGGGTTTAATAGACTCATTGATAGCTTGACTTTCAGGGACTAAAATTCTTCCAGTATTAGAGTTTGGAAGTTTGTTGTCAGGGTTGAGTCTCTCAACCCAGTCTTTGGTTTTTAGAATCGGTCATACCCTTTGGAAGCAGGAACGAAAAGATTTTCATTTTTATTCATTTTAGATGATGACTTAGTGAACAATTCACCACCTAGAACTTTATTCTTTTGGTGAGGAATTTACTCACTGATACATTGACTAACTTTCTTTGAGCTAGTTAGCCATTTTTCATTGATCGTTTTCTCCTCTTTGAGTTGTTCTTGAAGAGCATGATTTAACTTTGTAAGTTCAGTGTTTTGAATTTGAAAAGTGACAGTATCAAGCTTAACTTGTTTTAGAATTAGCAATTCATCTCTACATTTGTTTAATTCAAAAACCATTTTGTTATACTTAGAAAGTAAGTTTAATCATTGCTCTTCAACAAACTTGAGATCAATGCTGATATACTTTAGGTAAGTTTGCCAATCGGTATCTTCATCTATAGAGAGAAGAGTATTTACCTGTCTTATGGTGATGTCAATTCATTCATCATTGCGAGCATGACTCTTTCCAACAACGAGCTCATCATCAACTAGAGCCATCAGTACCTTGACCTGAGTGACTTCTTCCTCACCAAATACCTCTTCCTCATCCCAATCAAAGGTTTCAATGACTAAACCTTTGTTCTCTGGTTGGAAGGTCTTTGGGTTCTGAGAACTCATAGGACTTGCCTCAAGGAGTGCAAGCTTAGCTTTCATCTTCTTATACTCAGCCTTGTAATCTTTCTGAAAATTTGGATCATCTTGACTATTTGAGTTTGAAGAAGACTGAATAAGTTTTGGAGTAAACTTTGGTTGAAAGCCTTTAGACACTGATGAGTAATTATTCACTGATGACTTGTAAGAAGATTCAAACGTTTTAGAAAAGCAATCTCTTACAAAATAACCTTTTTTGCCACATTTGTAACATTCAGTATTTTCATTTGCTTTTTGACTTGAGAAATTGTTTCTTCTTTTTATAAAGCGTTTTGATTTTTCCAAAATGGCTCTTTCCTGATACTCAATATCTAAGTCTCTTAGATACTCCTCACTAGAACTTTTATCTACTTCATCATCATAATTTTCTTTGAAATCCTTGATAACATTGTTTGAAAAGAAGGCAATAGAAATTGTAGTGCTCGAGGGAGTAGTAATGAGGGCCTTTTTAGTGTCAGAATACCTTCTTTGGATTAGGTTGTCCTCATAGACAAACCTTACATAAATATCTGCAAGGTCAAGAGTCTGAGTATGATTGGCATTCCTCATTCCCTAAGAGAAGGTTAGGCACTTCTCAGGGAGACTGTTCACGAAACCAACATTGATTTCATGTTTAGAGAGGTTAACACCATCATTGGCAAGCTCATTGAGCAGGGTCTTATAGCTGGTGTAGGTCTGTGAGAGACTTGCAGTGGACTTTGCCCTGAAAGTTTGATACTCAAGTTTTAGATCCATAATTTTGTTTTCCTTGGTATTTGAGGGACCTTCAAAGTTGTAAACCAAGTTAGTCCATGTTTCTTAGGCTGAAACACAGCTAATGTATGATTTCATTATGTCATCTGGTGAGCTTGACATAATTATGCTTTTAAAGAGTTGGTCTTGAATGACCACCCTTCTCTTATCTGGAGTCTATTAGGACTGAGGCTTAGCATCACCATCAGCTTTTTTTAGCTGAAATAGACCATCCTTAATACATTTTAAGTAATAGGGTTCCATTCCTGCTAAGTAGCAAAGCATTCGCCTTTTCCACTTATTAAATTTTCTCGGCTCTAGTTTAGGAGCAATAGCAGTATAGCTACCTCCCTTTTTGTCAACTAGCTGGGGTACATCATTTACTGCAACCATTTAAGGATCCAGGTTTTAAAAACTTAAGTCAATTAGTGTTAAGTAAGTTTTACAAACCTGAGGCTCTGATACCACTTGTTGTTCCCACTTAGTTAGTGAACAATAACTACAAAGTTATCATTAACTAATGTATGGCTAGCAAGTAAAGAAGACAATTTGTTCTTTGAAAAGATTTGTGTATGTAAATATAGCTAGTAAGTAAAAGATACCAAAATAACTTTTCAACGTTTAACTCTTTTTATTAAGAATTATACCTCATTGCATGCGGAACTACAATGGGGATTGAATGACAATGTGTGTGTGCGTGTGTGATCTCCTCATGAATAACTTTTCATAAACCTAAATTGTTATGCAAAGTTAACTACTATGCTAACCAACTGAGCTTGCTCAGGGACTTAGTAGATTTGGAGGAGTAGATGTATGTTTGTGAAAGTTACGACTTTGAATGCAGAAACTTAACATCTAATACGTTACAAGAGTTCTATTTATACTACCTAGGTAGGGTCACACCCACATGGGTAGTAAGCACTAATCCTAATCCTAATACGCTAGTACATTTGTACAACTTTGTCTCTATTACAATTTCTATTCTAGGTATGGGACAAATGCTCTTTCTAAGTTCAATCTTGACACTGAACTTATCTTATACCCTCTTCATGATAAGTTGACTTTAGGAGATAAGAGCTTGAACTTATCTGCTTTCAAACTATCCTGCTTATTCTTCAGTCTCTTGTCTTCAGGGTCTTCTAGTTGTTGGAGATAGTATGGGGCTCAGTAAGTCTATTGCCACAACTCACTGAATCCATCTTTAACACCCCTAACAGCTTCATTCAACTGAGTACGCCTCACTGATGCTAGAGTCTTTCCTGTAACTCAGGCTGCACATCTTGAAGTAACTCACTGGCGTCTATTTCACTCAGTGACCTTGAATTGTTAAATGATATTTACACTTAGGTTATATTGTATTCAAAATCCTAAAGTGAGCCAATCATGGGCAAATAACATTGGCCCAACAATCTCCCCCTTTTTGGATATAAACATAGCCTAAGTGTTTAATCAGTGTCAGTGAGTAGATACAGCTTCTTCTCACACTGATTTAGAGAAAGCCCTTTAAGGATACTAAGTTCAACTAAAAGATACTTTATTAAACGATTACAAGACCCTATTATCTATTACAAAAGATAACAAAAATTGCATCATAAGTACTCAGTTCATCTCATATCCAAGGGCTTCCAACTTGACTTTCTTTGACTTGAGCTTCTCTTGATGGATGTTCAACGATGAGTTTCTTCAGTTTCAAGCTGAACCTTGCATTCTCAGGTGACTTAACCATAGAGGCAGCTACAAGATATGACACGAGAGCCTCCATCCCAACTTTGCCAATATCGCTCCATCTTTGAAATGCTCGATCACCGAATTCATCAGTGAAGAAGATCTTATACCATCTCCATGCTATACCATGTTGTTGACATAACTGACATTTTAGGGAGGGATTGATTGCATTCCAATCCAGGAATTTTGATTTCAGGCTCAAGTTCCATATGTTTCTCTTCTTTTTGAGGATTGAGATGAGAGCATGTTCAACGCAGAGCAGGAGCAGGAAGTGCTGACTTGATTCCAAGTTTCTCAAGGATTTTTCTAATCCTTTCATACCTTCGGCTTAGTGAATTCATCAAGTCATGTACAACTGCATTTTTCTTTTTGGGAATGATTTCCCTTAATTCTTCCAATTTAGAGATACCAAATGCACCAAAGGCAAAAGGTCTATGGAAATCAAAGTTTCTACCATCAGTACCTCTATAAACTGTTATGACCACTGGCTTAGTCTTTAGATGAATCTTGATATCAGTGATAGTCTTAGGCTTCAATCTGTTATTGATGGTCCACGTGTAGCTTTTAAACTTGTACTTCCTAAGTTCAAGAGATATTCTGACCTTCTTTATGTGTTCTTTTTTGAGAACCTTGTGTTCAGAATCTTAACCTTTTGAAACTTACGTCACTGCTTTGGCACTTCAATTATCCTTTGGGTCCAGTTCCAATCTTTCCGGCCTCTTCTTGCACTACTTTGATTACTTTAGGCTTGGATATGGCAAGGAGTCTGGCCTCTTCCTCAGATTTCTTGATTAGTTCTTCCTTATCCATTTGTTCTAGAAGTTGTTTAGTAGTGAGACGGTACACCTCTCCATTTATTGTATAAGGAATAAGAGCATCAGGATCAGGAGAAACAATGGTTGATGCATGCACAAGTCTCTTTGAGAGATCCTCATCTGACTCAGTTGCAATCCCTTTTCCTTTATCACATTTTGGAACTGCTTGAGAGCTTTCAGGAAGAGTGATTATTGTGGTGATTGGTTGAGCTTGAGTTGGTTGAATTTTTGATATTAGAATCGCCCTTTTTGGTTCTCTAGTCTCCCTCTCAGTGTGAGAAGGAGGGTCTTTAGTAGCAGTGTTGGTTGTATTCTCCCCCTCAACATTTGCTAGAATGTGAGTGAGAGCAAGTGTTGGAGTGACACTGCCTGAGGACTGGCCTTTAAAAACTTTATACATCTCAATCATCATATTCTTGATGGAGTGTGTGTCTTCCTTAAGAAAGACATGCTGGACTGGATATGGGTTTGAGCCCTTTCAAGACCTGAAAGTATAGAGCCAAGATTCTATGCCATGTTGGTAGAAGATTTGGCCCAGGCAGCTAGCTCTTCATCTTGCTTGAGAGCATGAGCCTGAAGAGTATTCACAGATGATTGAAGATCAGTAATGTTTATGAGAACTTGGTGAATGACTCAGTGGCTTCAGTAATTTTCTTGTTGATGACAGAGTCATCCTTGACAGCATTTTTGATTTCTTTTAGAAGCTCAGTGATGATATTAAGGCCTTTGTAGAGATCACTAATAGTATTGCTGCTTTTGTCAAGAGAACTCATGGAGGCTTCTACCAACTTGTCAGTATGATCTCTATGAGCAATGTTTTCATCATAGTAGTCAATAATGGAAGCTTTGAGATCAGCATAATTAACCACAGCCTCTTCATGCTTTTCCCAGTTATCCTTAAAGATCCTGGTAAACATCGCATTTGACATCTTCCTAAGATACTTAACCAATTGGCGTTCAGTGAATGGAAGAATGTTGTCATATTTCCTGAGAATGTTATCAATGGAGGAGTCAGTATTCGAAGCTTCAGTGGACGAAGCATGAGAAGACCGAGGCTTGTCTGCCTGAGGAGGAGGAGACTAATGGTATGTTTTAGCAATGCTAGCAACCGGAGGTTCTTCATCTATTTCTTCACCAGCTCCAAAGATATCCTCCTCACTTTCATCATCAGATAAGAGAAATGCTCTCACATCTGCATATGTAGATAGGACTATGGGTTGGGTATCCAGCTCCCCTTCATGCGAAGGCTTGCCTTTGTTTTCGGGCAGGGACTGGTACCTCAATCTAGTAGACTAGGTCTGGTCCACCTGGTACTTAGCACCAGTCCCTGAGAGATCAGCAACAGGGGGTGTAGTAGTTCCCATATCAGATGTGGTAATGTTTCCCCCTGTGTCTTTGTCCCCCAAGTGAACCTTCGATGGACCGCGTGTTTAGCCATGCCCTTCATCAGAATTGGGACGATATGTCCCTGGTCAAGTAGGAATATTTCCCTCTAATTCTTTGGGAGGGAGTGCAGTACTCTCGGCACAGTTGTTTACGAGGCCTCGCATCGAGTATGGAAGGCAATCCCATACTAGCGAGTTGTATGTTTCTCTCTAGATCTTGGGGATCATGTACGGTGCCCAATGAGACTGAGTAGGATTGCTCAGAACCCTTCGTTGGTCTAGGTGGTGTGACCTTGGTCTTAGTGGGTGGATTTTTGGACTTAGGCCTTTTTCTCTTCTTAGAGAGTGCTCCTGGAACCTCAGAGCCCTGTGACTTGGGTAAGGTTTGAGTCACAGTCTGAGATTTCCCTTTCTTTGGCTTTGTAGCCAAAGGAAGTAGAGACACTGAATCCTTCTGATTGTTTACAACAATCATATGGGCCGTCAATTCAATGTCAGTGACTTTGGAAGGGTATGAAACATACTTCAGCCTAGACTTATTCAGTAGCTTGGTTACAAGATCATTGTAAATGATCGCCCCTACGTCAACCTCATCCCCAGTTATGAGACAGTATGCTCAAAGCTGCTCAAAAGTTTACTTGTTTCAGTTGATGAGTAGGTTACTCACCGAGAAACCTGAATCATAAAAGTGAACAGAATGATCCAATCCACGAGAAAGGATTGTTCAGACTGGGGTTTTTGTCCAGTTAACATGGAATGATGGCAATTTTTGCCCAATTTCCTTTCTTAGACAGCCTCAAGTGTAGGATGATACACAATATTTACCAATATTATACTCAAGGCCATGATTGAACAAAAGGTGTTAAAAGGTCAAGGGTTAAAGTCTTTGACCATTTAAAGACTGAAAACTTGATGAGGAAGTTTCCCTGATGGGCGTTGCTTTCGTCCTCCATCAGTTTATGGAAAAAGGTCAAAGGCAGCACAGTGCTCCAAAACTCCCTGAGGAAATTTCTGATAGACCACTAAGGAACAATTAGTAAAAGCTTTCTTCAAGGGACAATTTAGCAGAAATTTCATTATTGGCTTGTAAGTAGGCACATTTAGTGAGTAGTTAAAGTTACCCACCACATTATTGGTCTGAAAAGTCACATTGTCCACAGTCGTGTTGTTCCATTGAGGAGCATACTCGATTGTTTGTTGTTCTGCCATTTTAGATGTATGTGTTAAAAAACAAAAGTTTTAATGGCAGAATATTACACACCAGATGCTCACAATTATGTTTAACATTGATCGTTGCCGTGAAATGTGTAATATGTTATCAAAAGGAGCAATACAAGGATGGATATCTTTGTAAAGAGCACGATTGACCAAACAAAAAGATTTGAAAAGAGTAGTTTTCAATGAACAAAAGATGAGATAAGCTTGTTATTACTAGAAAAGATGAACACCCACACACTTGCTTTGAGAGAGAAATTTGGCAGAGTATATTTGCTTTGTAAATTTGTGTGTGTGTTTCTCTTTTTTGAGGGGTATTTATAGGTGATGTGTGAAAAAGGTTATGATAATTTAACATTTTCATTTTTTTGGAAAAAGTTAAAATTGTTTTGGTAACACATTTAATGCAGTAACCCACTAGTTGCACGATCCCATTTTTCATGGCAACTATAGCGCCGTTTCACTTTTGCAGTGATGACGTATGAATAACGGTCAAAAGTCTTTTGATTAGACATTTTGGGAAGGGATTGTGTTTGTGGGAGTGAGCATTAAATGCATGTTGGGGTTAATTGAGTGATAATTGAGAAGTGGGGGCCTATGACTATTAGATGACAGTTAAATAGGGAATATTTGTTCCTTATTTAATGTGTTCAGTCACCAACCTAGGACATTAAGTAACTAAAGACTTGGAGCATTTAGTTACTTCATTTAATGTGTCCCTCAGTGTCATAGGATTCATATGGGTTTCAGGGAGATGGTTTTAGGGAGAAGAATATACACCATACTGAACATGATTGATCAGGGAGACTGATTAATCAATGTTCAACATGCCTAATTCTGCTTTCAGTCTGGTGAAAGTAGGTTCATACAAGGGTTTAGTGAAGATATCAGCTAGTTGATACTCAGTGGGATGGTGTTTTAATTCAATATCTCATATAAAGGATGTGATCCATAAAGAAATGCTATGCTAAATCAATAGCGCTGGTTCTTGAGTAAAGGTACTGGATTGTTGTTATTGCAATGGCCTAGTGTTTGTCACAAAAGATGGGTACCATCTTGTAATGGATGTCATAGTCACTGAGTTGACTTTTCATCCATAGGATACTTGCACAACACCCAGCATCAGCAACATATTCAGCTTCAGCTGAGGACATAGCCACTGACTGCTGTTTCTTGGCACTCCAACATACCAGTTTTCCACTAAGTATTTGGCAGGCACATGAGGTGCTTTTTTCCTATCTAATATACAACCACAAATTTGAGCATGAGTATCTTCTGAGATCAAAGCCTGAACATTTTAGATAATACAAACCAAGGGTTGAATTACCTTTCAGGTAGCTGAGGATTCTTTTCACAACTGTTAGATGTGACTCTTTTAGATTGGTCTGATATCTTGCACATAGGACTGTAGAAAATTAGATATTAGGCCTTGTTGCAGTTAAGTACATCAGTGACCCAATCATTTCCTTATATGAGGTCTCATTAACTGGTTTACCAGATAGATCAGGACCTAAGTTGTTTGGAGGAACCATGGGTGTTTTCACTAAGGAACTATAGAAATTTCAGATTTTCTTAAGCAAGTCCTGTGTACTGTTCCTGAAAAAATTAAGATTCCCTTTTATCATCCCGCTTGAGTTGCATTCCAAGGAAAGTAGTGAATCTCCCACATACACATTTCAATTTCTTTTCATACATTTTTCTCAAACACTGTTTAGCAAAGTTTAGGGGGGGGGGTATGTTGACCAAATATGATATCATCTACATACACTTAAACAAGGAGAACCTCTCCTTTTGATTTATAGATAAACAATGTGTTATATATTCTTCCCCTAGTAACCTTATTTTGAATAAGGAAAGTAAAAAGTCTCATACCATGCCCTTGGTGCTTGTTTTAGTCCATAGAAGGCTTTGTTAAGCTTACAAACATAGTCAGGGAACTCACTACTTTCAAAGCCAGGCGACTGTTTAACATAAACTTCTTTTTTTAGTTTACCATTCAGGAAGGAACTTTTAACATCCATTTGGTAAACTTTGAAGTTCATATATGTGGCAAAGGCAAGAAATATCCTGATGGCTTCCATCCTTGCCATTAGTGCAAAGGTTTCATCCTAGTCAATTCCTTCTTCCTGACTATAACCTTGTGCAACCAGTCTTGCTTTATTCTTTGTGGTTATGCCATGCTCATCTTTCTTGTTCTTGAATACCCATTTGGAGCCTATGGCTATTTTTCCATAAAGGAGAGGAACAAGAGTCCATACTTTGTTTCTATAGAACTGATTCAGTTCTTCTTGCATGGCATCAATCCATCCTGGGTGCTTCAGTGCCTCAGACACCTTTTTGGGTTCTATCTCAGAGAGAAAGTCAGCAAATAGACATTCACTAGCTGAGGCAGCTGTAAGCTTTACAGCCATGCTTCTTGTAAGCATGCCCTCTCCAGGATCACCAATGATATTCACAAGTTCAATGTGTTCGTCTCTTGACCATCTATCCCGAGGAATAGGATGAGAACTTGTAGAGGCTTGATTTGAGATGTGAGATTGAATGACATCAGGGACTAAAAATTCAGTAATGGATCCTGAGACTTCAATATTGTTTCCTGATTGTATATCAGTGGGTTGAGTGATTATTTGATCATTCTAAACATTTTGTTCATGTGTCACTTTAGTGTTGATAGATCAGGGGGACCTTCAGTATCCTCAGTATGAGGTATATCGGGCTTATTAGGAGCAATCACTTTAGGGGACATGATTTTTATTGGTAAGTTCATGTAGTGAACGTCCATGAGGAATGATGTAGTATAAGATATCATAATCTACTTGATATTGTCTAGATGGATCATCTTCTTGAAGAAATTCATCAGGAGGATATCTAGAGGAATCATCAATTCCTATCTCATCTACTAAGGTATTAGTAAACCTGATGGCTTCCATACTTTCATCAAATGTTACATGATAAGTCTCCTCTACTTTTTGTCTTCTTGTGTTAAAGACTCTGAAAGCTTTTGAGATAAAGGAATATCCTAAGATATATCCATCATCAGCTTTAGCATTAAATTTGCCAAGATGATCCTTGTGTTAGTATAAACACATGACATCCAAACACATGAAAGTAGCTGATATCAGGAATTCTTTCCCTGAATATTTCATAGGGAGTTTTATCATGTCTTTTGACAATGATTGATCTATTCTGAGTATAACAGGCTATTCTGACTGCTTCAGTCCAGAAAAAAAATAAAAAAAAAAAAAGAAAAAGAAAAAAAAAAAAAAAAAAAAAAAAAAAAAAAAGGGGGGGGGGGTAAAAAAAAAAAAAAAAATAAAAAAAACAAAAAAAAAAAAAAAAAAAAAAGAAAAAAAAAAAAAAAATGAAAAAAAAAAAAAATAAAAAAAAAAAAATAGGGGGGGGGGGGGGGGGGGGGGAAAAAAAAAAAAAAAAAATGTAAAAAAAAAAAAAAAAATTAAAAAAAAAAAAAAAATAAAAAAAAAAAAAAAAGAAAAAAAAAAAAAAAAAAAAAAAAAAAAAAAAAATAAAAAAAAAAAAAAAAAAAAATAAATTAAAAAAAAAAAAAAAAAAAAAAAAAAAAAAAAAAAAAAAAAAAAAGTTGCTTAGAGAGTACTGATCCATTCAGCATTGTTCTAGCAGCCTCAATGAGAGTTTTGTTATTCATTTCAGCTACACCATTTTGTTCAGGTGTATAGGGAGAAGAAAAGTTCTGAGAAATTCCTTTCTTATCACAAAAACTCTCAAGTTCCTGATTTCTAAACTCAGTCCTATTATCAGTTCTGATTTGTTTGACTTTTACATCATTTTGGTTTTCTACCATCCTCATGAAAGACATAAATATTTCAGGTGCTTGACTTTTCTTCCTGAGAAAGTGAACCCATGTGTACCTTGAGTACTCATCAACAATGACTAGGGTATATTTCTCATGATTTATGAACATTAGACTTACTGGTCCAAACAAGTCCATATGAAGAAGATGCAAACCCTTCCTAATAGAGAAGTTTTGTTTAGTTTTGAATAAAGCTCTATGGTGCTTTCACTTTTCACATGATGTGCAAGGTTTTATCCTTTGAAAAAAACTAAGGAGGAGACCAAGAACTTTGTTTTGTTTGGCAAGCTTATTAATGTTCTTGAAATTAAGATGTGATAGTCTTTTATACCATAGCCAGTTTACACTTTCTTAGCTTTAGCAAAGAAGCAGGCTCCATTTGGAGTCAGTGATGACATGTCAAGGGACATAACATCATTTCTTCTAGTCTATCAGGACAATTTCTTGTTAGTATTAAATATTTTCCTTGCTTATCAATCAAACGTGACAATTTACTTAGTAAGCACAATTGACTAATGCTAATTAGATTGTACTTAAGACCATTTGCAAATGCTAATTTTGTGAAAACTATACCCCCACAGTTTATTGAACCATATCCCTCAGTAATACAAGATGAGTTATCACCAAACACTACCTTAGGACCTGGTTGCTCTACATATTTGTGCAGATAACTCTTGACACCAGTCATACTCCTTGAGCATCCACTGTCCAGGTACCAAATAGGCTCCCTGATGTGTCTCTGCACAAATAATAAACTTGGGTTAGTTTCTTTTGTGAACCCACTTTTTGGTGGGCTCCCTGGCCTTTGCAGCCTGAATTTTTCATCATTTTTTGAAGTAATCAAACTCATATGGTTAGATCGGTGGAGTGTAGCATTGCTTCCGCATGTATTACACTTTACACCAATTGAGGACTCATTAGACTGAGAGGATTCAGCTAGTAATCCTCCTCTAATATGAATGACACGATTGTGTCCTGAGGTAGAGTGATCTTAGCTTCCATAGATTTCACACTCAAGGTAGTTTCTACAATCATCAGGTCTGTGATCATTGAAGCCACAATATATGCATGGTGGGAAAGGCTTTGCCTTTGCTTTCAGGATCTGTTTGGAAGAAGATGCATACTAATAAGGTTGAGCCTTATAGTTCTCACTCCTTTTTAGAGAAGAAGTATACATCTCATGATCTGAGGTCCTATGATCCCCCCTTTTTCATATCATACAATAGAGAATCCTATAGCAATCATCAGTTAAGTGATTGGTATAGTGACAGAGTTCACACTTTAGTTATGGTTTTTGAATAGGCTTGGGCCTGAGTGACTCTGATGAGCCAATATTCTAAACTTTGGGTTTAGAATCTTGACTCATTCTTGATGAATCAACTGATTTGGATGACTCAGTCTTTTGAATCTTTGAAGTTGATTCTTAAGACTTTTGGTTAAAATTGACCTTTTCATCAATATATCAACTAAACAAGTATTTATATTTCATTTAACTTTGATTCTTGTTTAGTGACTTTGACTTCAGTAGGAACTGAAGGTGTGGTTTGCTTAGTTTTACTACCAGTGACAGTTTTTGAAACATACTTGTTAGAAGAATCATGTGTTTCAGGATTTGTATGTTTCATGGTACCTAAGCCAAGTCTCTCTCTTGGAGAGTGGGGTTGAAAGGTCAATGGTGTTGCTTCTGAGCTTGGTAAAGCTCCTTCAAGATTTTTCAGGGGAGGTAGTGGAGTAAGGGATTCAGCTTCAGAATCTTTAGATGATTCAGGGGTATTTAAAGTTTCAGTAGGTTCAAGAGACTCATTAAAGTTTGGAAGCTTGCTGTCAGGGTTGAGTCTCTCAACCCAGTCTTTGGTTTTTAGAACCATTTCTTGGTCATACCCTATGGAAGCAGGAACGAAAAGATTTTCAATTTCATTCATTTTAGATGATGACTCAATGAATAATTCACGACCAAGAACTTTCTTTTTTTGGTGAGGAATTTGCTCACTGATACATTGAATAACCTTTTTTGAGCTAGTTAGCCATTTTTCATTGATCCTTTTCTCCTCTTTGAGTTGTTCTTGAAGAGCATGATTTAACTTTGTAAGTTCAGTGTTTTGAATTTAAAAAGTGACAACATCAAGCTTGGCTTATTTTAAAATTAGTAATTCATCTCTACACTTATTTAATTCAAAAACCATTTTGTTATACTTAGAAAGTAAGTTTAATCATTGCTCTTCAACAAACTTGAGATCAATGTTGATATACTTTAAGGTAATTTTGCCAATCGGCATCTTCATCCATAGAGAGAAGAGTGTTTACCCTCCTTATATGTGATGTTGACCATTCACCATTTGCGAACATGACTCTTCAACAGTGAGCTCATCATCAGCTAGAGCCATCAGTACCTTGACCTGAGTGACTTCTTCCTCAACAGAAACCTCTTCCTCATCCCAATAAAAGGCTTCAACAACTAAACCTCTGTTCTTTGATTAGAAGAACTTTGGGTTCTGAGAACTTGAGGGATTTTCCTTAAGGAGTGCAAGCTTAGCTTTCATATTCTTGTACTCAGCCTTGTAATCTTTCTGAAACTTTGAATCAGCTTGATTATTTGAGTTAGAAGAAGACTGAATAAGTTTTAGAGTAAACCTTGGTTGAAAGCCTTTAGACACTGATGAGTAATTATTCACTAGTGAATTGTAAGAAGGTTTAGACAGTTTAGAAAAGCAGTCTCTTGCAAAATGACCTTTGTTGACACATTTGTAACATTTAGTATTTTCATTTGCCTTTTGACCTAAGAAATTGTTTCTTCTTTTTATAAAATGTTTTAAGTTTGCCAAAAAGGCTCTTTTATGATACTCAACATCTAAGTCTCTTAGATACTCCTCACTAGACCTTTCATCTACTTCATCATCAGAATTTTCTTGGAAATCCTGAATGACATTGTTAGAAAAGAAGGCAGTAGAAATTGGAGTGCTTGAGGGAGTAGTAATAAGGGCCTTTTTGGTGTCAGAATACCTTCTTTGGATTAGGTTGTCCTCATAGACAAACCTCCCATAGATATCTGTAAGGTCAAGCGTCTGAGTATGATTGGCATTCCTCAGTCCCAAGAGAAGGTTAGCCATTTCTTAAGGAGACTGTTTACAAAACCAACATTAATTTCGTGTTTAGAGAGGTTAACACCATCATTGACACTCATTGAGCAGGGTCTTATAACGGGTGTAGGTCTGTGAGAGACTTTTAGTAGACTTTGCCTTGAAATTTTGATACTCAAATTTCAGATCCATGATCCTGTTTTCCTTGGTATCTAAGGGACATTCAAAGCTGTGAACCAAGTCAGTCCATGTTTCTTTCGCTGAAACAAAACTAATGACAAATTCCATTATGTCATCTGGTAGACATGACACAATGATGCTTTTAAGGCGGTGGTCTTGAACGACCACCCTCTTCTCATATGGAGTCCATTGCGACTCAGGCTTAGCATCACCTTCAGCAGTTTTTGGCTAAAATGGGCCATCCTTAATACTTTTTATGTAATAGGGTTCCATTCCTGCTAAGTAGCAAAGCATTCGCTTTTTTCACTTATTAAAATTTCCCAGCTCTAGTTTAGGAGCAATAGCAGTGTAGCTACCTCCCTTATTGTCAACTAGCTGGGGTACATCATTTACTGCAGCCATTTAAGAATTTAGGTTTTAAAAACTTAAGTAAATTAGTGTTAAATAAGTTTTACAAACCTTAGGCTCTATACCAACTGTTGTTCCACTAGTTAGTGAACAATAACTATAAAGTTATCATTAACTAACTCATGGCTAGCAAGTAAAGAAAATAATTTGTTATTCGAAAAGATTTTTGTACGTAAATATAGTTAGTAAGTAAAAGACACAAAAATAACTTTTCAACGTTTAACTCTTTTATTAAGAATTATACCTCATTGTATGCGAAACTACAATGGGGATTAAATGACATGTGTAATCTCATCACTAATAACTTTGCATAAACCTAAAGTGTTATGCAAAGTTTTTTTTTTTACTACTATGCTAACCAACTAGCTTGCTCCAGGGACTTAGTAGAATTTGGAGAGTAGATGCTTGTTTGTGAAAGCTACACTTTGAATAGCCACAAACTTTTTTCTACTCCGTTACAAGAGTTCTATTTATACTACCTAAGTAGAGTCACACCCACATGGGTGGTAAGCACTATCCCAATCCTAATATGCTAGTACATTTGTACAGCTTTGTCTCTATTGTAATTTCTATTCTAGTATAGAACAGGTGCTCTTTTCTAAGTTCAGTCCTGACATGAACTTTCTTATACCCTCTACAATAAGTTGACCTTAAGGAGATAAATCTTGACTTATCTGCTTTTAAACTATCCCGCCTATTCTTCAGTCTCTTATCTTCAAGGTCTTCTAGTTATTGGAGATCGTATGGGGCTCAGCGAGTCTATTGCCACAACTCACTGAACCCATCGCCTTCTTCTTTGGCTCAGGCTTCATTCACTGAGAACCGCCTCACTGAATGCTAGAGTCTTTCTTGTAGACTCAGGCTGCGCATCTTGAAGGTAACTCACTGAGCGACTATTCACTCAGTGACCTTGAATTGTTAAAGGATATTTACACTTAGGTTATTTTGTAATTCAATACTAAGTGAGGAATTAGTGGGCAAATGACATTGGCCCAACAAAAACCCAGTCGTTGTGCCAATATCTCAAATAGTTGGAAAATTGTGCTGTATGACAATGAATATATGCAGAACAATCACAAACCCGTGACTTAGCATCCTCGTTAATCATATACCAAGACCTAGCATCCCCGCTAGTCTTATCACCAGTGTGTACCAACGCTCTTATTGTTGCAACCCCGAATGACATACCACGCCTAAAGCCTACCAGCTGGAGCTATATTTAGGGTGAAGAACCACATAGAAAGATCACACAGCATATCATAACAACACATATCATTCACATAGCAGTCATAAGCACATTAATTGTCCCAAAAACAAAACCACATTTCACACAGCTTAGAAAATAGTTCAAAACACATTTGAGTATCATTTTCCCCTAACGGAAAAGATTTAAAAAGTGGGGCTACGAGAACTCACCTCAATAGATGATAGTAACCGCACAGATAATCACTACACAACGAACCCAAACAATCTCTACTCAACGAACCAAACAATCTCTTCTCAACGAACCAAACAATCACTACTACGTACAACGGTACCCGGCCACGACCTAACATTTATTTCGACTCATTAATATTTTGTTCAAAATTATCTTATTGTACAAGCGTTTGTATTTACTCACACAAAATTCTCATTCTCTTTACAAAAACCCTTATCCTTATCTCAAAACTCTTATTCCCATTACAAACCTTTATTCTCGTTACAAACGTTTTGGTATTATCGTTGTGTGGTACTTAAGTAGAACAACTCAATGCATTTGGGCTAAGTGCGACATCGACACAAAATACTCAAAACATTCCCAATCGTTAAAACGAGACAGTTGACCAAAGAATCCAAGAGAATCCGACGAGAAATAAATAGGAGTTTAAAGATCAAAATAAACGAACAAACATCTTCGCAATGTTAAAGTATATATATTTAAATATATATGTATAATAATAAAATATTATTTTATTAGTTTCGTCTCTTTATCAGGCTAAATGGGATAAGTATAAAATCTTATCGTCTTAGTACATCCATGTTCAATCATTTAATCTTAACATTTAACATTTATAAAAGTCGTCTTTTGTCCTTTAGTTGAATTGACTCCATATAATCAATCCACATTATTTTCCAAGTGGGACATTTTTCACAAAATTTTGACATGACCCGTTCGTTTGTAAAAGGTTTCCAAGGTTTCAAAACCTTAAATTTCTATACTTTTCACAATTTTTCCAAAATTCTGACAAAATGCCAAAAAATCCTATTTCAAAGCGTTTATCCATTTATTACTAAAATCAACCATATTAACTATTTTTTCACCTCCGTAAATCTATTTATCCGACTTAGTAATCCAAACTATAAAATTTTCCTTGTCGGGCACGGAAGCCCAACGTTAGTCCAATAACATTTGTTAAGTCCAATATAATTACTTTTAATTCCAATCTAAGTCCATTAATCCATTCACAAGTCCAATTTATAAATTTTTCTCCTATTGGGCCTGGGAGCCCAATGTTATTCCATTAAGGTCTTAATAATTAGCCCGATAGTAAAATTAGTTCATAAACTTTTATATAAGTTGATTTGCTGGTAGTATACACTTAAAATAACTCAAATGCAAATCTCAACCAAATGCTCTTAACCAAGGCAAAAGGTCAAAAGTTACACAAAGAGATAAAATATATAAGAATCAATGATAAAAAGATTCCGGAAGAGATATTCCCGGGTCGTATGTCCCAACGAGGCTGCAATTGAAAATTATCCTGGTTTGATGAGAAATTGACTGATGGAGAATATATGATATGATGGAAACACTGATATAATTACAACTAAAATTAATTAAATAAAATCTAATTTAATCTACGGGAAACAAATATAGGAAATAGGGATCTTAAAAACTACGGGAAACAAAATTAGTTATAGGGAAATCCTAAAATTAAATCTAAATTAAATACGGGGAACAGAATAAGGTATCGGGAAACCTAAATATTAAAAATTAAGAAAAATAAATGCTAAATTAAATTAAAAATCAAAATTAAATTCTAATTAACTTAAGCCCTAAATGAGCTTATTTTTAAGCAAAGTTTCAAAAGTAAGCCCTAATAAGCATTTAACTCTAAAATAAATTTACCACAACAACCATAATATAAAAGTGATCATTTCTTGTTCTTTCCTTTTTGTACTCGACGCAAACAAACACCCCTTTTTTAATCCGTTTTGTTTTAAGGTTTCAATTTTTACGACGATCAACTTGTACAACTAACATTTAGACACCATAAGAATCACAAAATTACAGCTTACATAAAATTTAGACAACTTATAATTTAGGGTTTGAAAAGCGAGAAGGATGCGAAACCGACTACCCAAATGTAGTTTTCAATAACTCTAGACTACTGAATATCAACCCGATAGTGTTTCTTAACCCCGTGTTCTTGCAAAATCTTCAAAAAATTTGTTTCTTTGCTTTGTGGGTTGCGTTCGATTTAGAGAGAAAAAGAGAGAGGATATTTTTGTTGTTATGATTTTGAAATGGAGTATGGAATGCATGTTTGAGGCTAAGACAAAATCATATGTACCATGTAAGGACCAAAGGTGCTAAAAAAATGCCTTGGTGTTCCCTTTTGTCTCTTCCCAACCGGCTAGCATCTTAGGAGGTCTCGAGATGGCTTCTTTTCGTGTCGGGTTCACGTAAAACTCAAAGATTTTGACTTTAAAATATTTCCTGAAGTTCCGTAGTATTTTTATTGATTTAAAAAACATTTTTCTAATAATCTAGGTTATTTACACGATACATTTTCAACTTAAACTTCCCAAAATTTATTTTGGACATTTATTAGACTTGTCGGGACCAAAATACAAGTTTACCTTAAATCAAACCGAAACCTTCTCTCAAGTTTAAAAGTTTTCTCAACTTAAACA
>BQNB010045992.1:18479-34054 GCA_026074375.1 Tanacetum coccineum | reverse complement strand
GGCTAAGTCATCAACTTCCATGGCTTGGAATCTTGGTCCTAGGTTGACAGCTATTGAAAGCTCTCAGGCTAAAATCAGATCTGAAATCTCCTCCCTCAAGTCAGACACTTCAGAAATCAAATCAATGATGACAGAGATTTATCAGGCTTTCAAAGGTCAGTCTTCAACCCCTCAAGCAGTGTGCCACAAACAACACTTGTTATCACTAAAGGGCTAGCAAATATTAGGGGGAGAATGTCACACATGCTAACACTGAAGAACCTCTTTCTCACACTGAGGGGGAGCATGTTGCTATAGAGGATGATACTAAAAAGCCTGAGTCTGACAAGGCTGAGGAAGAACCAACAAATGCAGTCCCAATAACAACTATCAAACCCACTAAAACCTTAACACCTGAAGTTCAACCAATCACCACAATCATAAGCACATCCCAACCTGAAAGCTCACAAGTTCCTCAAAGAGAAGGAAAAGGGATTGCTACTGATGAACAACTAGAAGACAAAGCAAAGTTGGTTAAAGCTTCAACCGTTATTCGAGAGGACCCTGATGAACCTATCAGGGTTCCTTATATGATAAATGGAAAGATGTGTTACCTCACCAATGATGAAATCAATGCTCATATAGAGAAAGAGGATAAGATAAAGAAAGCTGCTGAAGAAGCCAAAAGGCTTGAAATAACAAAGACTAAAGTGATCAAAATTGTTTAAGAAGAGGCTGGGAAGATTGGAATTGATCTTAAGAAAATTATCAGTGCAAAGGCAGGTGAAAAGTTCAAGAAAGCTAAGGATGGCTAAAATGCAGGTTCACAAGAGGCAACACACTGAGAAAGCCAAAAGGATGATGGAGCTCAACAAGAAAAGAGCTGAGCAGTACAAATGGACCATCTACAGCAGACTCAAGCCTGAGCATATCACAGATGTGAAAATTCATCCAAACACCAAGCCTGCGGTACTCACTGTCTAAAGGAACAATGACAAGAGAAACTTTGATGTCCATAACCCATTCAAGTTTACTGACTTTGGACTCACTGAGTTGGATGAATTAGGTCTAATCATTCAGAAGAAAAAGAACATCATTGTTAAAGATCTGATGACATCCTTGGGAAAGAGGTATGAAAGATTGAAAAAGATACTTGAAGAACTTGGAATTCAGTCTGCTCTCCCTGCTCCTGTCCTTGAACAAGATCCATCCCAATCCTCAGGAAGAAAGAGGAAGCACATGGAGTTAAAACCAGAAATCAAAGTGCCTGGGATAGAGTGCAATCAAAGTCTTCCTGAAGGTGTTCCTTTTGTCAACAATATGGTCAATGAAGAATCTGAGTATGAAATATTCTTCACTAATGTGTTTGGTGATCAAGCCTTCCAAAGATGGAATGAAATTCACAAGGTTGGATTAGATTCTCAGGTATCATATTTAGTGATGGCCTCAATGATCAAGACTCCAGAAAATGCCAGATTCTGCCTGAGGCTGAAGAAGATGATTGCAAAACACCCTGATCAAGAGAAGCTTCAGTCAGAGAAAGTGAAGTTGGAATTAGTTGGATACAAGTTAGACTAAGTACTTATGTAATATTTTGTTTATCTTTTGTAATAGATTGGTAGGAAATGTAATCCCCGATCAATGAAGTACTTTTTAGTTACAAGTATCCTGTAAGCTTTCTAGAATTCTGTGTTTAGAAAGAATTGTTAAGTTAACTCACTCATTACTGAAAAACACTTAGAGGGCTATAATTAATCCAAATATGAAGAGAATGAGTAAGGTCCCATTCATTGTCTAATGATCTTTCGTTAGGATTTGAATACAAAAAATCCATAAGTATAACCTTGTAATATTTCAAGTGATACATAGTGAAATAGTCACTCTGTGAGTTTGTCCTTTAAGATCTCAAACACTGTAGTCCAACAAGAAAGACTCTAGCATTATGAGACGGTTTCCATTGAATGAAGCCTGAGCCAGAATAAGATGATTGGATACAGTGAGATTTGTTGGCAATAGAACTCACTGAACCCCATAGCGATCTCCAACAACTATAAGACCCTGAAAGACGAAAGACTAAATAATAGGCGGATATTTGAAAACAGATAAGTCTAAGCCTTATATGCCTGAAGTCAAACTATCCAGAATATTGTATAAAGACCAAGGTCAGTGTCATGCAACCGACCGCTTAGAAACTATGTTAGTTCCCAACTTAGAAATAGAAAATTAAATAGAGAACAAAGGTGTACAATATGAAAACCCTATCACATATTGTGACACGCCACTTATCACCCCATGAGGGGAGTGTACCCTACCTATGTAGTATAAATAGTAAACGTCTTGTAAAGGAGTAGGTTAAGTTTGTGCATTTAAAGTCGTAACTTTCACAAACACCTACTCCTCCAAATCTACTAAGTCCCTGAGTGAGCTCAGTTTAGTTAGCATAGTAGTCAGCTTTGGATAACACTTTAGGTTTATGTAAAGTTGTATAGTGAGTAGTATCGACACCCACTCACATTCGTCAATAAATTCCCATTGTAGTTCCACATACAATGAGGTATAATTCTTAATAAAAAGAGTTCAACGTTGAAAAGTTATTTTTGTGTCTTTTACTTATTGTTTATCTTTACTTACACAAAACCTTTCCAAAGAACAAATACATTAATTTACTTACATGTTATGGGTTAGTGAATCTTAACTTTGTTGTTATTGTTCAATAACTAAAAGAGAACAACATGTTTGACCCAAGTGTTAGGTTTGTTTGATATCAATTCTACATGTTAAGGCATTTTGCTTATGTAATTTTAGGATGATGATGTTTTAGACTTAACTTTTGGTACTTTTTTTAAGACTTGTGTTTGGGACATAGATATGATTTAGGTATTTTTCAAAAGTGTCAATGGAAATTGGTATGATATGGTATATTTTTGCCTTTATGATTTCAATTGACAAGTTTAATTCTTGTGTATATTGAGGTATAACGTAGTGTGTTAGGAATCCGCAATTTGGGGTAGGATGTGGTATTATTTTGCATTTTGACTTTAAGAAAACTCAACTGCGGTTATGGTAAGGAAATGGGTAATGCTCCTACAAACTCACCCATTTGACATGTTAAAAAGTCAACTACAACAAATATAGAGAAAAACACATAAGAGCATTTATTCAAGATGCATTAAACCATTACACCAACATCTCAGATTACATACTTCCCCAAAACCTACTGACATTACAATACCCATTCAAACCACCATACACCACAACTTCATTAAGTACAAAATACAACCACAAAAACCAACCACTATAACCCTAGCACATCTTCCACCCATCTTGATCAACCTTGGGATTTTGCAGACCCAAGCCTTGTAACAATCTCATGTTTCATTAGCACCAGGATAAAATTAAAATTTTCTAATTTTTTATAGGCACAAATTGTAAATGTTTGATTGTACGACCTACCTATGTGATGATATTTAAAAAATTAAGAAAATTAGAGACTTACCCGCCCGTAGACACAACAATAGTAATACGCCTCCTTGTATTATAATCAGTCATGATGTTCTGAGATGACACAAAAAGAGTGACCAAGATAGACAATCCATAGTTTGAGTGTGTTTACAGATTGAAATGAAAATATAAAAAGAAAGGAGAGAGAGTAATAATGAGAGGAAGAGCAATATAAAGTGCAATATGTTAGCACTCACAACTAACAGTCCAAAGTTTAGTCTAGACTACCGTTTGGATAAAAATTTTTACGGGTTGACCAAAAGATAGACATGATTCGTTATATATAATTATTTTACCAAAACCATATAGCTGACAACATAAAGACCAAAATTTATTAACTCTATAAAATTATATGGAGATCATGTATTAAAACATTGTATCTTGCTCTGTTTGTAGTGGTAATTTTGAACGCATGAGGGGTCAGTATTTCGGTCCTGGTCGGTCCAGATTTCTATCAACGGCATTATCAACAGGTTTTTTGTGGTCGGAATCGGGACCGTACTAGACCGGACAGAAAGACCGAATTGGTCCCAAAAATCGGATCGCGAACATGACCGAAAATACCTTCGATCCGATTCCGGTCCAGGTCCGGTAGCTCGACCCCTATGTACGCATATAATGATTTAATACTTGTTGTCAAATAATAACTATGACGTTGATAGCTCACTGACATCTCATGCTAATTCTTAGTTGGTGTTGGCTGGCTTGATTGTCAGAACATAATAAAATTAGTCACTCTCAAACATAACGAGTCACCTTACACAACTATACTTTGCTAGCTTGATACCACAATACTACACGATCACCCAATTCGTATGTTTATGCATCGTATATGTACCATATTAATAAGATTCCAATATATAAAGTTTACATAATCATATACGTACAGTATAAATTACATTTCTCTCGTAAAAAATAACCCGCATAGATATAAGAAAAAGACAAAAAACATAAAAAAAACATTTTATAAGAGGTACCCTTATTGGTAACCATTTGGTCTACTGCATATGCTAAAAAGGTACAAAAGATATCTTTGTACCATCATTTTACAGTGCAACGCAGTTTTTTTAGCCGTTCTTGTTATCGTAATTTTTGAGCATTTATTCATGCTTTTGATTTAAACTTATAAGATTTCGTTCCGTCTATTTTCCGTGTCCACAGTTTTATAACAAATACAAAAATTATAAAAATACAAAAAAACCCGAAGGGGTACAAATAATATTTTAGGGGTACATATATCATAAGCCATTTGATAATTAAGCACAAAACTCAAAGAGCTCATCATCTACAAAGTGGAACACAATAAACACATTCCATCACCACTAGTCCACCATTATATATGGCACTATCTAATGAAACTGCAGGAATATGCATTGATACTAATAAACAACCTCATTATTCTGACAACAACAACAACATGCTGAATGTGTTTACTTCAGATTGGATTATAATTATGCAGATGAAGATGATGAGAATATGATGATAATTGTAATATTGTAATGCATGTACTTCACACTGACCACTGTCCGAAAATCATTGACTCCGGCAGTTTCGGCACCTCGTTTCCAAGAAGTCCAAGGAAGAGATGGAGAAGAAAGGATGGTTTTTATCATAAACATAACAAGGATTAAAGAACCATCAGGTCATAGTCTACTGGTCAGTACACCGTCATCTGTTATTAGCATAAAAAAAACATTAACTTCTATGATTTCTAAGATAAATATAGATATATATTAGGAACTTAGAAATTATTGTCTTACTATATGCATACATGCATCATAATTACACAAAAATGAATAGTTTTAGGTTTTTAAATTATCATATTGTTTGAATCTTAAACCATAAAAAGATACTACTTTTGAACTCGAAAAGTCAAACATTGGTCCTTGTTAATTGAACACATGTTAAGTTGTTGTTGCCGCTTGGTCTGATAAAAACATGCAACCCAAAGTGTCTAAATTCTAATAGGTGTTTCGAGTTCAGACATTAAAAGGGTTAATATTATACGTAGTATTTTACTTTGCGTTCTTGTTTACTTTGGTTATACTACACTATGGGGTGTATTGTTCTGGCTTATTACGTGGGCTTACGAGCTTATATGATTTCCATTTATATAACAAAAGGCCCAATTTCTGCTATATCGAGACATATGTGGCTTGATATTAAAGTTATCATATCGTAAAAAACATAAATACGTTACCATATCGTAATAAATCATTTTTTTTTTTTTTTTAACGTTTTTTTTTTTTTTATTTTTATATAGAGCCCACAAGACACAAAATAAGCCAGGAAAATCGGGCTTATGTTGTATAAAGCCGAAAATCAAAAAAGCTCAAAAGCCCACTATATTTGTTGGTTTTTAAAACCTAATTAACAATAATTAACACAGTACGCATCGTAATAAAAGATCACGTGTAGAACACAAATAATTAAAAGAAAGAAACATGTACCTTTTAGCACGAAACGATACACCGTTTAAATGTAACCGTAAACACCGTCTTCTTTAATAACGCGAGGGTATAATACCAACGCGAACACCAAGAATCAAAGTATGATTCCTCTAAACTTCCACACACTATACGTTCTTAGCAAACTAGTACTAGTAGTGTATAACAAACGATCTTTATTCGTCTTTTGAATCTATCAACTTACGAACAAGAAATCACCACAAGCGATAATCGAATAAACCAAACAAAACTAAAAAGTTGTGTGTTGGTGTAGTCTAATAGTGGCAGTATACCAAAGATTCACAATCCAACTTTGAAGTCGGTCAACCAAGAAGAATAGTATTAGTCGATCTATTATGGGAATTAGGTTTTCAAGTTATCTCATAAATGAAACAATTAACCTATTATATTTATAGCGTTGATCTTCTAATCTTGTAAGGATTACTTCTCGTGCGACTAGGAATAAAAAAAGTTAAACCCAAACCCTAAAACTTCGTTTATTAAATAATAGCCCCTCACGTTTAACCAATAAAACGTTAACTAATTATTTAATTACTCGTTAACTTTTAACGGATCGTTTGTTATACATTTAATATAAATTACATTCATATATTTTCTCGTTCAATTTAAAAAATAAACGTGAGCGACCCTTTAAGGTTCGAAAATAATTTTCGGACATATATTAATATCATAAAGGTCATAATCCAACAACTCCAACTTGACATGTATGAATAATATAATAGACATTGGTAAAACGACTAGCAACACGCCAATGCTCCCAAAAACCAACCCTGAAGTCGGTTTCACAACCAGGGCATGAACAAATGTGATTTATGATTTACAATCACTGTTGTTTCCGAAACGTTGTTAAATTGGATATGGATCAATGGTCAATCCAATTTAAAGATTCTGTTTCTCATAGTATGTAATAATCAAGATTACAGAAAAATCAATGAAACATATCTTCATTAGTTAATTCAGGTACGGACCATACACACATCTTGATATATTTTTATGAGGGTCCCCTAGGTATCTTCTTCAACAATTGAAGGAACAATCTATATTGACTACAAGTGTCCATCAGTCATGAGGTTAGGTCATAAACCCATTCCTGACAAAGCCCTTATAGTTACCTTATTTAGTGACAACTAAAACTATATCAAGAAGGAATTATCCACATAAGCTAAACCAACTTGCATCTCAATTCTAAGGAATTTTATTAATAAAATCACATACAAATTCCTTGATGACGTCGATCCATAAAGTAAAACTTACTCTTGGCGGGGAAAATCCAAAGATTCATTCTTATGAAATACATGTGTAGTTTGGTGGACTCTCCTTAATATCTGTAATATCACATATCTAAAAACAAGCCATCACTCAGGATTATCTTATATTAACAATATTCCATATTGTTAATCGAAAACGTATTAATTTAGAATAATACATTTATTATTCGATGATATAAACATGCATATATGACACAAATTTATAATAAAAGAAGATAACAAAATACCAACGTATCATTATCTAAAAAAAAATGTTTTACATCCCTTTATCAAAAACTAGAAAAACACAGATCTACATGAAAACATTCCCCTGTCAGTTGATTAAGCATCCTATATGATAAAGCCTTGTAGAAGAATGAACAGCTATATTGTTTAACAGAGTGAACTTTAAGTATCCTTATTTCGCCCAGTTCCACACACTCGCGAACATAATGAAATCGTCTTTGATAGTGACTGGCGCCGTTTCTGAACTCCCGTTTCATTAGCATAAAATTACTGGCCGCCTGAATTGTCCGCAGTACTATTTAAAGGTTCTTTATCGTTGGAATCAGATACCAATGATCCCTGAGATAAAATTCCTAATCAAACAGCTTCCATGGCCGCTTTCTGATGCAGCTATGTATTCATTCTGTAGCAAAATTGCAGTAGGTACTTTGCTTGGAGCTCTTCCAATCCACTGCCCTCATTCAAAACGAAACAAATCCAGTCTCGACTAGTATCATCTCTATCAAGACTCGAATCCAGCATCGCAAAACATTCAACTACTAAGTTTCTGTGCAGATTTCCACCATAAAAACCAAGAACTTATCATTAGAATTTCATAAATACTTTAAGAATGTTTTTCACGCAGTCCAGTAGGTTTCAGTATAGTGGATTCTGTTGAAATCGGCTTGTCAATATTGCGCCGAACAGCAACAACAGGTCTAGTGCATCTAACCCAATACAATGCTGTACCCTATCAGCCGAAGCAAAAGAGTACATTCTTCATTTATACTCTTTTAAGGCGTTTGAGCACCTTTGGATTTGTTCAAGACAAGTCATTTTCTTGCATGGGGAAATTACCACTGTTTGGCAATTATCCAATTTTAAATCTCTTCAAGATCTTATCCAGTTAGCATTTTGACAAAGTCCCAATTTAATCGCTTCGATCTATCTCTATAGATTTTGATTCCAAGAATAAATGCTGCTTCCCCTAAATCCTTCATAGCAAAACACTTTCCAGATAATCCATATACACTTTTAAACTGAGAATTATGAGTTACCCATGAAGAGATTATGTCCAACACATACAAGATGAGGAATGAATACGATAAACTCCCACTAGCCTTTTGATATACACAATGGCTCATCAAGATTTGAGTAAATCCAAACCTATTGATTTCCTCATCAAATCATTATATGTCCAGCTTCTCGATGCTTTCATCACCAATCGAGGTCCAAAAAGGAATCTTTGAAGCTTACATACTTTTCTGGGAAGATTAGGATCAACAAAACTTCAGGTTGTACCATATAGATGTCTTCATCCAAGTAACCATTTAAGAAGTCTAGTTATTAACACACCATTTGCCATAACTCCAAAATCATAGTATTCAGGCAAATAGATATGAGAATACTAATTAGCTCTAATGTCAGCGACAAGCGAGAACAGTTTCTTCATAATCAACCCCTAGATTTGAGTGAAACCCTTGCTACAAGCGAGCTTTATAGACGTTACATACTATCCAAGTCAGTCTTTTTCTTACAAAGTCATCTTGCTCCCAACGGTCTTTACAACCAGAGAAGATCGACCAGTACCCATACCCAAATTGAGTCCATCATGGATTGTATTTCGCATTCATAAGCATCAATCCACTTATTAGATTGCTAATCTAACATTGGCTGCTTTATAGCTAGTGTGTTCATTAAGGACCCCTAGACTATGCTCCTCCACCTCTACATTTTAGACATAATCTGTTTGGGAGCTCGATGTGTCCTTTCGGACATACGAATCAGGAATCACTTCCTCTTGTGGTGGTATTAAAACCTCCACAGGATATGTGCTAGTGATTTCAGAAGGTGTGTATCTATTTCCTCTTGAATTTCTATCAAGAACTACCTCCCCCTCCCACTGATTTCTTGGCTTATAGAGACGTTCACAAAGAATTCCCACATACCTTGCAACAACAATTTTGTTCAGGTGGGAAGTAGAAAATTAACCCAACTTTTTCCTTGATAATCCAATGAAGATACACTTAACAGATCTTTGTTCGAGTTGTACAGGCTTACTCTCTTCACGATAGCCTCACATCCCCAGACCTTTAAGTAATGACAAGTTTGGAACTTTTCCATACCACAGTTCACATGGTGTTATTGTCACATTCTTAGTTGGAAACCATATTGAGAATCGTGCAGCATACCTAGAGCATAATCCCAAAAGGTATTAAGGCTAGTATGTAAGATTCATCAAAGATCTCACCCATATCTTGTACATGTACGGTTTCTCCTCTCAGACACTCATTATGTTGTTGGTGTGTATGGAGGGAGGTAAGCTGTTGAACAATTCTATTAGCTTTAGATACTCTTTAAACACTTGGCTAATGTATTCGCCACACCCGATCTGATCGGATTGCCTTAATGGTCATATCCCGAGTTGATTTTCAACTTCATTATTAAACACTTTTAACTATTTCAAAGACCAACATGTTTTATGTTTAAAGAAGATAAACATAACCATAACGACTATAATCAACTGTGGCTGTAATGAAGTAACTAGCACCGTTGTCTAGACACATGTCTAAGTGGACCACAAAACATCACTATGATATTATTCCAAGAAGATCTTTATGCCCTTTCGTTACTAAGAGGGAAAGGTTGTTCTTTATTGTCATCTTGCCAGATAAACAAGATTTGCATTTCATCAAAAAGATTCTCATCCGTTGAATTAACAGCCCTCTTGTTGCATCTGTTTAATCGTTTCTTGTTTATATGAGCAAGAACGACAGTGCCATAGATAAGTGGGAGTCCAAGTTTATGCTTGACCTCTTTTTATTGCTAACATTAATAAATATAATTAACATTGGTACAATATCATAATACCATTCATAGTAACATCATTAAAATAAAGAACACCATTCCATTAAACTGAAATTCCACAATCCGTAAGAACATTGAACAAATCCATTTTCAACCAAAAGAGAATACTGATAACTACAACCTCTAGATATATAGTAGTTGCATAAATGACATTGTCTAAACAAATCACAAGGCCATTAGGTAAAAACTAAGTCCAAACATCCAATTGCTTTCTACTTTGTGCACGCACACCATTGCCGCACTGTACAAGTAAGACTCCTTGTTTCAAAAGAGAACAACATGTTTGACCCAAGTGTTAGGTTTGTTTGATATAAATTTCTACTGTTTAAGGCATTTGCTTATGTATTTTAGGATGATGACGTTTAAGACTTATCTTTTGGTACTTTTTTTAAGACTTGTGTTTTGGGACTCTAGATATGATTTTGGTATTTTCAAGTAGTGTCAATGGCAATTGGTATGATTATGGTATATTTTTGCCTATCTTATTTCATTTGACATGTTAATTCTTGTGTTTTTGGTATAATGGAGTGTGTTAGGTATCCGCAATTTGGGTAGTGTGGTATTATTTGCATTTTTGACATGTTAAAAACTCAACTGCGGTTATGGTATGAATGGGTAATGCTACTACAAACTCACCCATTTGACATGTTAAAAAGTCAACTATAACAAATATAGAGAAAAACACATAAGGGCATTTATTCAAGATACATTAAACCATTACACCAACATCTGAGATTACATACTTCCCCAAAACGTACTGACATTACATTCAATTCAAACCACCATTCACCAACTTCATTTAAGAACAAAATACAACACAAAAACCAACCAGCTAAACCCTAGCACCATCTTCAACCTTCTTGATTCACCTTGGTTTTTTGCAACCCTAGCTTGTAAGCCATTCATGTTTCTTAGCAGCCAGGATTAATTTAAAATTTTCTATTTTTTTATTAGGGCACAAATTGTAATATTGTTGATTGGTACGACCTACCTATGTGTGATATTTAAAAAATTAGAAAATTAGAGATCTTACCCGCCTAGAACAACAATAGAAACGCCTCCTTGGATTATAATCAGTCCATGATGTTCGAATGACACAAATTGAGTGACAAGTTGGACATTCCATAGTTGTGTGTGTTTACAGATGAAATGAATTAGAAAAAGAAAGGAGAGTGAGTTATAATGAAGGAATGACAAGAGAAAGGCAATTTTACTCTCACACTTAACAGTCAAAGTTAGTCAAACTAACGTTTGGATCAAAAGTGTTACGGGTTGACCAAAAGTGGACATGTTTCGTTATATTTTAAATTATTTGACCAAAACCATTATACCTGACAAACCATAAAGACCAAAATGTAGTTAACTCTATAAAATATATGGAGATCATGTATGAAAACATTGGTACGCATAGGGGTCAGTTTTCGGTCCGGGTCGGTCCAGTTCTACACGGCATTATCATCAGGTTTTTGGTCGGACCGGACCGGACTGACCGGACTGAAGACCGAATTGGTCCAAAATATCGGATCGCGAACATGACCGAAATACCTTCGATCCGATCCGGTCCGGTCCGGTATGCTCACCCCTAGGTACGCATATAGATGATTTAATACTTGGTGTCCAAATAATAACTAGGACGGTGATAGCTCTGACACAATGCTTAGTTGGTGTTGCTGGGCTTGAGTGTCAGAACATAATTAAATTAGTCACTCTCAAACTAACGAGTCACCTTACTCTACTAGACTTTTGCTAGCTTGATACCTATACTACACATCACCCATTTGTATTTTATGCATCGGATATGTACCATATTTATAAGATTCCAATATATAAAGTTTACATATCATATACGTACTAGTATAATTTACTTTCTCTAGTAATATATACCCAGCATAGATATTAGAAAAAGACAAAAAAACACAAAATAAACATTTGATAAGGGTACCCTTATTGGTAACCTTTGGTCTACTGCATAGTGCTAAAAGGTACAAAAGATTTCTTTTGTACCCTTCTGTTTACAGTGCAACGCAGTTTTTTTATCAGTTTTTGTTCCGTAATTTTTGACAGTTTCATGCTTTTGACTTGTTAAACTTTATATTTTTCGTTCCGTTTTTTCCGTGTCACAGTTTTATAACATATACAAAATTATAAAAATACAAAAAAACCCGAAGGGGTACAAATAATATTTTAGGGGTACATATATCATAAGCCATTTGATAATTAAGCACAAAACTCAAAGAGCTCATCATCTACAAAGTGGAACACAATAAACACATTCCATCACCACTAGTCCACCATTATATATGGCACTATCTAATGAAACTGCAGGAATATGCATTGATACTAATAAACAACCTCATTATTCTGACAACAACAACAACATGCTGAATGTGTTTACTTCAGTTGATGATAATGATGCTGATGATGATGATGATAATGAATATTGTTATGCATGTTCTTCTTCACTGACCACTGTCCGAAAATCATTGTCTCCGGCAGTTTCGGCACCTCGTTCCAAGAAGTCCAAGGATGAGATGGAGGAAGAGGATGGTTTTTATCATAAACTTAACAAGATTAATGAACCATCTGGTCTTAGTCTACTGTCAGTACTCGTCATCTTTTTAGCATAAATTTATCATTTATCTTATGATTTCTAAGATAAATATAGATATATATTAGGAACTTAGAAATTATTGTCTTACTATGCATACATGCATCATAATTACACAAAAATGAATAGTTTAAGTTTAAATTATCAATATTGTTTTGAATCTGAAACATAAAAAGATACTTTTGAACTCGAAAAGTCAAACATTTCCTTGTTAGTTGAACACATGTTAAGTTGTTGTTGCCGCTTGGTCTGATAAAAACATGCAACCCAAAGTGTCTAAATTCTAATAGGTGTTTCGAGTTCAGACATTAAAAGGGTTAATATTATATTTTACTTTGCGTTCTTGTTTACTTTGGTTATACTACACTATGGGGGTGTTTGTTTCGGCTTATATGTGGGCTTACGAGCTTATTTGATTTCCATTTATATAACATAAGGCCCAATTTTCTGGCTTATATCGAGACTTATGGGCTTATATAAGTTTATCATATCGTAATAAACATATATAAGTTTATCATATCGTAATAAACTTATATAAGCCCACAAGTCTCAAAATAAGCCGGAAAATCGGGGCTTATGTTATATAAGCCGAAATCAAATAAGCTCATAAGCCCACATATAAGCCGAAACAAACACCCCCTATATTTTTTGCTTCACCGTGCTAATTGGATCTCTTTTGACTACTACTACTTATTGTAAGTTAAGTAGTGTTAGTTAACTTCAGAGATCTAAACTTGTAATTTTGTAAGTTCATAAATATCATTGTTGTTTAACTTGGGTGACCGTAATTGAATGAAATTAAAAGAAGAGAAATGATAGAACCACAAAAGGTTTACAAAAAATTATGATGTGTCATGTAAGACACATCATTTTGTAAAAAGTTTTGTGTGAGTTTTTTTGTGGTTCTAGCATTTTTCTTAAAAGATATAGTAGAATAATATAAGTGAAAAAATAGACAGGGTATTAAGTCGACAATTAAAGTAATGATTAAATATGTCACGTATTTAAACATGGTCTGGTTATTTCACAATTTACATTAAGTCGACTTATGCGAATTATGCAAATTATGCAGCCTCTGATAAATTTACAAAAATACCCCTATCCTCAAACAAAAAAGGACATCTAGGGGTATTTTTGTAAATTTGTTTGCATCAGTCGCATGAGGCATTTTGAGAAAACTCTTTTTTTTGGGAAATAAACAAAGCACCTTCCAATCTTGGGGCATTTCACGAATTATCCCTATGTAATAAACCATATATATATATAAGAAAATGAAAATTTTTCAGCATGAAAGTGGTAATTAGTATCTAACTTGTGAACATGGTTATGACAGATTTAATCTCCGAGACACAAGCATGGACTTGCACGAGTTCTACAATGCTGTGACCAAAAGAGGCGGGTATCAGCAGGTAAATAACACAAGTTGCAACTTTTTCATTTCTATCATTTGCCAATCTGTTATATCGATCTGGGCTGTAAACTGAGCACCATTTAGGTCACAAAAGATGGAAAATGGGAAGATGTTGCATCAAGTTTGAATCGAATGAACCAAGTTTCATTTACATCAACTCAACTTCTGCAGCTCTATGCTATCATTCTTTACCCGTTTGAGCGAACATATTACTACCGGAGTACCGTAAAACTTGACAAAATAGCAGTAACACATGATATTTCACAAGGTTTGATCAAGCCCTCAACATATAACAAAAAACATGTTTGAAATATCAACCTGTTATCGATTCTTATAAGTCCATTTGTTGTGCTTTATCATGTAGTGTCTTGGATTTCAAACCTTGGATCCGGAAAAGTGTTGGGAGGTTGTCAGTCAAATGCCTCAGCAGGGAAGAGAAAGCATGATGATGGACTGCATGCAACACAATACGTTTTCAGCGATGTGGAACCTCCATACAAGAAAATCGAGTTTAATAATTCTTTTTGGAAATCATCTCCAGGTTTGGCCTGTTCTTATAGTTTAGTTTGATAACAACAATCCTGAAACAATAGTAAAGTTAGTTGTTGGTAACTTTAGGAAAATTTATGTACCAAAGGCAAGTACTTTGTATACATCTTCGTATATGGTTGCGTTTAGTTAGATGGTCGGAAACACCCATGTTTTCCACAAAATGTTTTATACAAAACAAAGAAAACATAAATCGCGTTCAAATCGCATTATATCCAAAAAAAATCTCCATCAAACAAAAATCCCCTATTTCCTAACTTAATAAGGAAAATTACAAAACAATTTTGGTTGTTTCCTTGTTTTCCTTTGTAACCCAGAAGTCTCCCTTGCCTTCTTTAAAACCAACTGGGCTAGCTCAGTTGGCCACCAAGATTCCTTAGGGGCTTGGGGAGGGGATGTTTGGCTAGGGGAGGTCTTGAGTTCAAGTCCCACCCGGGACTTTTACCCCTTCAGGCGGAATAGGAGGAAGTACAGGCGGGCGGGTTCAGGGTACAACATACTGCCCAATTGGATGTCCAACATACTGATGTCACTGTTGGACCAATTGGATGTCTGTTAGGTTCACGGTACAACATACTGCCCAATTGGATGTCACTGTTGGACCTGAACCACTAACAACTAACAAGCCGTTCTAAAAAAAAAAATTAAACACGTTTTCTATATTTTCAAGTGTTTTGTGGAGATAAATTTCTCTTCCAAATTTCTACAAAACTAGAGAT
>BQNB010045992.1:0-15068 GCA_026074375.1 Tanacetum coccineum | reverse complement strand
GTATTACAAGCCAAGCTCCCACATATGGGGTAATACAAGTCTAAAATGATCTAAAATACATAGCTGAAAACAAAGTTCTAAAATGCAGTCTTTCAAGAATTGTTCCTCACGGAATTCTCTTAGGTCTGCTAAGGCATCCTATCCTAACCTCAATGGGCATTCGCTTCACCTAAAAATGATACTCAAAAAGGTCAACAAAAAGTTGGTGAGCTCGTAGGTTTAGAGTATAAACCCAGTTGCTGTGACAGAATTTGAGTAGGACAATAGTGCGGTATAATAGCGAAGTGCAAGCAACATACATAGCAATCCAATAGACATCATAGAATTCATAGAACCGCGAATCTTGAAAATAAAGAAAAAACATTGCTAACCACATAATATCGGGGCTTGACACTAATGAATTTGAAACTACTTGAACATATTGCAACTGGATATTGCATAAAAATAATGTTTGTACCCTCATGAGTGTTGCGTAAATGGCATAAAGGTGGATGTTTAACATGATTTAGTGATGTAAAACTATACATATTAATGTGGTTCATATTCAGAACAATACTCTGTGTACTAAAATAAGAAAATGTCACTCAATAGAGGATAAGTTTCATTAGTAGTCAGTCGTTGAAACATTTTCTTGACTACAAAACCATTCAAAATATAAATATTGCAGCATTTTCAAAATTGGTTAAAAATTAGGTGATAAATGAACTTGTCCCATTTAGGTTTCTCATTTTTATTATTTATTAGCAATATAACAAAACTACAACTATTTGATAAGTTTCACCCCATACTCTATTAACTCATAGGAATAATCATAGATGAATGTGACAAAAACACACTAGCCAAGAGCACACTAAAAAGCATAAGAAAAAATAGAAAGCATAAATTGCACAGGTCCATAAGTTTTTCAACTGTAAAAATTCCAAATTGCACGGGAAAAAAACAACTAAATACTGAGCACTAAATCATTTTAATAGCAATCAAACACCCATTTGAAGCAAAGACATGTACATAGCTTATTTTAAGCAATAAAGATGACCATAAATTAACTCATAATGGGTACGAAAAGCAACTAAACATTGGGCACTAAATTAGTTTCATAATAACCAAACACAACTTTAAGCAAAGACATGTACATAGCTTATTCTCATAAATAAAGATTAACAAAAAACAGCTTAACACAGAGGGAAAAAAAGCTAAATATTGGGCGCTAAATAATTTTTCATAACAACCAAATTCCACTTTAAAGCAAATGTATATACATAGCTTATGTTAAGCAATAAATATTACCAAGAAACAAATTATAATGGGTAAAAAACAACTTATAATGGGCACACACAAAACCAACTTAAATAAATAAGTTTTCTAGCATCCAAACACCCATTTAACGGAAACATATGCTCATACCTTATATTGAGAAATAAAGATTACTAAAATAAGAACTTATGATGGGCAAAGAAACATCATGCAATGGACAAAAAAGGAACAAAAATAGATGTATATTAAATCAGTTTTATACAGCTAAACACCTCTTTAAAGCAACAAAAAGTAAAAAAAATGTTGAGCACCAAGTCAAATATAAAACAAGAAAAATGGTAAGGATACCACATAGCTTGAAATCATATAAGTTTTTAATAGCTACGAGTTCTAATACATTTACAGTGTGTTTCAGTTCAGTCATTAAATGTTATGATCCAACAATTTTTGATAAGTATATCTTTAGTTGAAGTTGTGTGAATCGCAGACTCTTAACAAAATGTTGTTATGGTTAGAAGATTACTTTAGCGCATCTGCATTGCATCAATCTTTTTGTAAAAAGTCATTCTTCCTAATCCCCTTATGCAAAAAAGTCAGTATTCCATTCTCAGAGCGAAGTATTAAAAAAATGATGGCAGGACAACTCCAACATATATATGTCAAGGGACTTGATTCTATGTTTATTTTTAGTCAATTTAATACTATGTAACTTCTTAGATTGCAACATTGATGCGGGTGTTGTAGACTCACAAGAAGTTTTACAACTCCCTAGGCAGAGCACCTAACCATTGTAGTGTAGTAAGGTAAGACTCAGGGGTTGTTATCGTTCTCTAAGGGAATAGCACTGTGAAGGCCGGATCAAATGTTCACTAAGGACTAGGGGTTAAAGGAAGATTATTTTTGTATTTTTATATTTTTTGAAAGCAAGTAAATCTCGGGTTTGAAGGTTGGTTTGTTTTTAAACTAAATAACTACTAAGTCTAAATCTAATCTAATGGCGTGGAGGGCAATTATACAACGAAGCGTATTTACCTGGGATGCACTACTCCTTGCTAGCTATCCAATTCTACCTATTGCTTTGTCACACTTGTGATGCGATGTGCAAGTATTTCTTAATTCATAAACAAATTACACGAACCCGTCATCTATGTAATATCCCGTTAAGGCAACGCACAAGTAAGGTAGTATGAAGACTATTACAAGGCTCCTAAGAGTATATCACATGCATTAAAACACTTAATAGAGATCAACCATATTGGGGGTAAGGTAGTATTAAGACTGTTACCGATGGTATCCTTTCTACACACTCGCATTTCCCTAGACGTCTATGCCAATTTAATATCTTATGGATAGTTTTCTAAAGACTAACGCGCACATCCATCACACGAAGCAATTGGAAACAAGAATTATAAACTATAATTAGTTATACTCATTGAATCTGTCATGCAAACAATAAGATCTAATTAACTAATAACAAGATTCATGCATTCCCAAATAAATACTGCATGAATTAGCCAAGCATACTTAAATAAGAGAAATCATAATCAACAAAAGGAATTAAAGACATGAATTAAGATATAAATGATAATCAAACCATTGCAAGATGTTTAAGGATTAAATTAGACATTCTAAGTTGCTGGAAAAACACCTACCCAAACCCTAGAATCGGACGTAGGGTTGGGGGCTTAAAAAAATGAGTTTATGAAGCTGTATATATATGCAAACCCTAGGTCGGCATTCTCGATGCCGTAACCAAAAATTATGGCACTGTTGTTGCGTCATTTTTCAGTAAGTTGTAGATTTTCTCGCTGCGATCGCGTGGGCTGTTGAATCGTCATAATCCAAGTTCGTATGAATGAGTTATGATCAAAACAATATCTGATACTTCGCACGCTAGTGGAATATTCTTCTTTATCTTGTGACGCCGAATCTTCTAGGGTTTTTTTAGGTCGGCTACGTTCTGACGCCGTCACAAGAGTTCTGATGCTGTCACTTGCAAATCCAGATGGCGTCGTAAGGAATCCTGATGTTGTCTCCACCTTCTGTGAGCAATTCTTCAAGCCTTCTTGTGCCAATTTGCAATCTTGTCTGGTTTCTTTTAAAATTGAGCCCAAGTCACGTGTATTTCCACCAAATGTCTTCCAAGTGCTAAAAATGTAAAAAGAAACGATTAAGCACATATTTTAAGCATTTTTGCACGATTATAAGGGTTAAATGATTCCAAAAAAGTATATAAAATTACACCTCATCAAATACCCTTACACTTGGGATTTGCTTGTCCCCAAGCAAATGAGCTTTTCTACCTAGACAATAGCAGTATCAGGGGCATTTAACCTACTCTTTGAAGTTATTCACGGCACAACCAATTAGACCTCGTAACTAGAAGCATGGTAAATACACACTAGCACCTCACAATAAGTGTTTGGATTCTCTCTTTCTCTTAGGTGTATAATGAATTATAACAATATGAAAAATGGAAAATTTAACACTTATTACCTGTCATAACATAAAATTACCATAAGCTTGATAAAGGATCAAACCTCAACCGCTAGCGTAAGTACTACAAGTTACTATCAAAGAGGTCATTAAAGGGTTGTGGGGTGTAGGTGTAAGATGATAAACATGGAAACGGAAACGGATGGGAAATATTTGAGGAGTGACTTTTTGGGTGAATTTTGGGGTGAAGTGGTGAGTTAATTATCTATAAGAATACACGTTGATTTGGTTGCTAAGCCAAAGACTCGACCATTTGGACAAAGATTTACAAACTCTACACAACTTTACATCAAACTCTTTCTTTTTATTTTCTTGACTCTATGATAAACATAAACATAACATAAGCAAATGATCCCGTATAATTTTTTCCTCATTTTTTTCATATTTTTTTTCTCTTCTTCCCTTTTTTTTTTCTTTTTTTCGTAACTTTTTCCTTGTCATTGCTTAAAGATAATAAGTAACATCACATCGGGTTTATAGAACGCCCCTACACTTAGCTTTACATACTCCGATACATAAACTCAACTAATGACCCTCACCGAATTAATGATGGATCTAAAAACATGAGACTATCAAACAAACATATGGGGATATTGATTTAACTTTTCTTCCCCATTCTTTCGCAAAATAAATACTATCATGAATCCCAATCGTCTCAAAATAAGGATAAGGACTTAGCAACCGTGTACTTAAAATAATTAACTAGGGTTAAAACGATAATGTATTAAAAGTGAGTACATACAAGGTAGGCTTTGGCTTTTTGGGTGTAACAATGAGTTTAAGGGTTAACAATGCTCTTCATTAATAATTCGGAATCCATCGAAAAATTACGAGAATCGTGAAAAGGATGGCTCAGAGGGTTTCACTAGGAGAATCGTGCACTAAAAATGAGTGCATGACAAGGGTGTGGGATAGTTATATAGACGAGGTGACCATAATAACAATTGCAGGTTTTTAAACATGGGCCAATCCTAGTGCCTCTTATCATTTAGCAAATCCTAAGACTCACTATGCGATCTCGGGATACCTCACTAAAGCAAGTTCTAGAATTTAATATACTATCGATACACTCTCATATAATTTAAAACCGATATCAATGCTCCAGAAAAGGTGACAAAACCATATATACACATCCATAACGATGGAACAGATACATATGATTGCTCGATCTTTAACTCGAGAAAGTTAAAGGGATAAATTATCTTGGGGCGAACCTTACAATTTGGGGGTGGATTTTTCTTTTAGTGGTAGGATTTTTGTGCTAGTCATATAATTCCCTATCCAATGAGATGCTACTAGAACTTAGTTTCACCGGTATGTGCCATAAAAATTTTAAATTTGGGTTAAAATTATCTTCTATGCTATGTTTCGATGTATTACTCATCATTTTAATGACAAATTAAAGAGAAATGAAAGAATAGTTTCTAAGGCTTTTATTTCCCCCTACACTTATTATGAACATTTTCCCTAATGTTCTACAAAGTACCCGTAAACGAATAAAGGGAAAAGAAAGAGAGCGAAAGAAACTAGTACTCCCTGGTTTTGCTCAATGATGGAGAAGAAACAAATGATCCCGGCTAAATCGTCATCTAAGAATCGTCCACATGAAACTCCTAAGAACTCCCGAGCTTCTCATTATCAAATATAACCTGCAAATCAAAGACAAGATGCAACTATACCAAGCGTAAAATCCACAGGTGAATGACATACAACCTCATTAACTACGTTTAAACTCTATGAAAGCAATAAAGATAGGATGAATGTGTTAACATAATCGTGGTTTTCAGGTTTTTAGGAAAATTACAAATTCCATAAATTATACAAGATTAATTTCTCAAAAATTAATTAAAAATCGATTTTTTTCTGTAGCAGGCCTGGCGATGCTGTCAGGATTAATCCTGACACCATCTCCAGGGTCTGTAAAGAATAAAAAATTCTTTCTTCAAAAATTCTTGCACATAAGTTCCCATTAGTTATTTCCTGCCAAATTTATTGCAAAAACCACAAAAATAATTAACACAATCATATGACTCAAAACAAACACACAAGATACACCTAAAATGCAAGAAAAAAAAGAATTTGTTGCCTCCCAATAAGCGCTTGTTTTTGTTTGAGTCACGAGCCTGACTCTACGCTTATTTGACGCGCAAAAGGTGGGTCTCCCCTACACTTAGCATTAAGTACGGGTGATAGTAGCCATACACACCACTTTGATGGAAGTATACCACGTGGGGTGAAGGCGGTGTGTGAATGGTTAAGGGTTCTACTACCTTCATCCTAAAACTACCCGAATCCTTTGGTTTAATGGGTGGATTTGAATTAGAGAGAAATTATGACAAATACTTGAGGTTATGTCATTCTTATAAATATTATGCTCCAGCGATTCTTTATCCATTCCGGTTCCCATCATCTTTATCTTGACTTCATCTTCATCTTCGTACTCAAGCTTATTTTCTTCAAATGAATGAAGTATTAGCATTTTGAGGTTGGAATTTAGGTGTTGGTGAGGGTATCTATAGATAGTGGTTTAATATTCGAAATCATAGAGAACATATGCACCATGCTAGGCTTGAGTATTTCAGGGGTTACGGTAGGGGTGTGAGTAGGAAATGTAGTGATCTTTTCGATTTTATGGGATGAGCTCGTTGTGCCTGTATTTTGACCTTCAGGGTTACTATTAAACTATGCGCGAGACACATACATGTGTCTTTTGTTTTTCTCATATCTTCCTCTAATTGCCTAATTTGATCCTCTTAAACATCAATTAATTTCAGTATATGTCCCTCAAAATCCTCCTAATAAGTTCTTTTGGGAAACGTGAATCCTCCATCATAATACAATAGCACTTCATTCCTCATCAAAGATTCTACTCGACACTCCATACTTTCTAACTCCTGTTCCAAATTGGCATCTATGTAGTCGGGACTTCCTTTGTTGGGAAAAATTAGGTCGTTCCACCCTTCTCCTTCGTATTGGGCTAAATTCGCGATGGTCTCCCATGCTACTTCTGCCCTTAATTTTCTAAGTCTCCTGCCAGTTGCATAATCAATGGCCATCTGGGTGGCGTAGTCGACATGATCGTAAAAGATTTGAACTTGAAGCCATAAATCAAGACCATGATGAGGGACTCTTTGGAGCAAGTCCTTGAAACAATTCCACGCATCGTAGAGAGATTCATCTTGATGTTGTTGGAACATCAAGTTATCATTTCGAAGTTTAGCAGTTCTTTCGAGTAGAAAAACTACGCGAGGAAACAAGTGGTAATATCATCCCAAGTTGAGATGGATCCCGCGGGTAGACCGATAAGCCAATTTAAAAACAAATTAAAGCCCTTTGGGGGGACATGAAGATAAAAGTGGAGATAGACGCAAATCAGATTAGTATTCCTATGAAAGCACCATTAATGTCAATGGAATCTACAATTATGTGAAAGTCCTTAAGATGTTGGATCGGGTCTTCGAACATAAGTTCGTGGAATGCACATCTGTTTTGCACCAACCAGATGGTGTCGGATCGTAGGGGGGACACCTTGGCTCCTTCGGAAGCCTTTATCCCCAAAATGTGCCATTTCAGTAACCCCTCGTGGCTAGTCATGAGTAATCTCCTAAGGTACGGGGTCGGTTTGAATTTTTGTCTCCCATAATGGTCAACGAAAGACTAGGTTTGGTTACGAACAAAAGGAACAAAGAAGAGATAGACTAAAAGAAAGCTACTTTACAAGAAATTAAATCTTACTTGATAGGAATCTTGTGAGTAGACCTAAGATAGATTGAATCCGAAACCTACGCTATTCCCCAGCAGCGGCGCCAAAAACTTAATGCAGGTATTGTAGACTCACAAGAAGTTTTACAACTCCTTATGCAGAGCACCTAACCGAAATAGTGGTATAAGGTAAAGACCATCAGACACGGGATTGTTATTGTTCCCACTAGGGAATAGCACTGTGAAGGACGAATCGAATGTTCACTAAGGTCTAGGGGTTGAAGGAATATTATTTTTGTATTTTTATATTTTATGAAAGCAAGTAAATCTCGGGTATGAAGGTTGGTTTGTTTTAAACTAATTAACTACTAAGTCTAAATCTAATCTAATAGCGTGGAGGACAATTATACAACAAAGTGTATTTACCTGAAAGCAAGTAAATCCGAGTTCGTATGAAGAAGTTATGAGCAAAATAATATCAAATACTTCACGCGCAAGTGGAATATTCTTCTTTAACAAGTGACATACACCGAAACTTCTAGTTCTTTTGATAAAGCTAAGTGCTGACGTGGGTCCAGAAGAGTTCTGACGCCGTCGCTTGCAAGTCCAGATGGCGTCATAAGGAATCCTGACGCCGTCTCCACCTTATGTGAGCAATTCTTCAAGCCTTCGTTGTGCCAATTTGCAATCTTATAAGGTTTCTTCCAAAATTGAGCCCAAGTCACGTATATTTCCTCCAAAATTTCCAATTCAAGTGCTAAAAAATGCACAGAAACGATTAAAAGCACATACTTTAAGCAATTGTATGCAAAGATAAAGAGGGGTTAAATAACCCTGAAAATATGTAAGACTTACACCTCCTGCAAACATCATAATTTTGAATGCATAATTTTATTTATATACAAGTAGAGCACAAGTTTCCCAAGCTTTTATAGATAATGTAGTTGCACATATAAGGGTCTCTATAATTAATCAAACAGAGATAAAACAGAAGAAATATATGTATTTCTAAAACAAATGACTACATCCACTCGGGGAAAATCCAATATCACTAAAAGTAACATTGTCATACACCAATAACACGTTATCTGTCAATTTGAGCAACGACCTTTTCCGAGTACATGAACTTCAAATCAAGCTGCTAGAAAATTAAAAAAACAAACTAACTAAATCCTTAATCTTTTGAACATACTAAAAAACACGAATAAGCAAGGTTTTCAAGATCGAGATCCTACTCAAGATCAAGATCCTACTCAGGATCGTTTTTGTCTTTACAAGATCGAGGTCGTAAAATCGGATCGGGATCCTAAGGTCCTACTATAATGTCATTTTCTTATAAGTCTTTGTAATATTATACAAATCTACAAATTACTATATATCATAAACACAAAATAATATTAATGTTTTAATGAGAAATTATCTTAAATTTGTTTCATAAAATTGTTATAAAAAGATTAACATGTTGTGTTTAAATTCTATAAAATATAATCCACAACTTTGGAGTTTGTTAGTTTGTTATTCAAGAAAAGTAAGATCGGATCAGATTAAATTTTAACATCTTATGTTCAAAATCGCGATTATATAAGATCTTAAACTTGCAAAGATTTTACATAAAACTGACATCGTTTTTGCCTTACAATATTGTAAAGGAAAATACCAAAAAACTAAAAAAAGATATTTGTGCACTATTATTATGCACTTTAAGTAAGAAATCAAACGCATGACCGAGAATGACCTTGTGTCACCATTTATTAAACTGAGCAAAATAAATTATAATATAACCCTTGAAAGTATTTTCAACATAAAGTAGACTCGAATACCTTCTAAACGGCAGGTGGCACGCCTTCTCACTCATTACGGTTTAGTTTTTATGACAAAAACAAGATTAACAAAAATCTAGAAGAGTACCATACTGCTTTATGCTTCTGGGCATACAGCCGTATGGTTTGCTCAGAAAGTTCTGTAACAGGCATACACCCGTATGCTCAGAAGCGTATGGCTTTCCAGTTTGGTCAGGGACTTATGTGACAAGCATACACCTTTATGCTCAGAAGCGTATGTCTTTATGCTCCTGTATCAATAGTTGTACAAAAACAATACTTTACACATTTTCTGGAAAACGACTTCTATAACTCGAATTAACACCAAAACTTCCAGAAATCATTAATATAACATATTACATTATTTTCATTAACATTTACGGTCTAAATGACCCGTAAGCATATACTCTACGGGGTTTTCCAAACACTCGTTTTGACCCATTTGCATACACTTTACCACCAACCATAACAAACGACTTTTACTCAATTCAACTCTACATTTACATGACACTTTCACACTTAACCACATTTATTAACAAAATCGTTTACGAAACTTGGGGATTCAACCTTGATTTGAGCTCGGTACTAATACTAAGCTCCTACGCACGTTTCATTACACCTTCAACCCAAATTTCCCTTCTAATCCGCATTTCCAATTCTACGCTTTAATCCAAGCTTTACCTTCTTCACATTGAACCTACAAAACATTTTAACTTAAACACGTAATCTTTCGATTAGTAAGTAAAAGACATAACAAGTTATCATATTTCGTTAAACACATTTGCATCATAACATTTAATCCTTCATTCATTCATAAGCACATAAACTTACATACCTTGCTAGTTTCACAAATAGGCTAAGCACATCTTTTGCTAGATACGCATAAACTAAGTTTAATCAATACTTAAGCTTCACTTCCATTCAAGGCATATCAATTATGCTAAATCACATCTTGCTAGTTTAATCAACTAGCCTCATCTTAATCTTAAACCAAACACACTAGTCTTAAGCCCTTCATATCCTTAACACAAACAATCACTTGACATAATACACATAATACAAACATGATAAACTCAATATAACATCTTATTATAGTCAAATTACTTACCTTGAATCCAAGCTAAGAACACCAAGAACATCATCATCTTCAAAACCTATTTTCATATAAAAACAATATTAGTAACAAGGGTTTATACAACCCATAACTTACCCAATTTCCATCCTTGATCATCATATGATCATATCTTGATCATATGATAAAAACCCCTAATTTCCTTACACTTAATCTTCAATTAACCTTAACCCATATTATTAAATACCTCAATATAGGTTTTAGAACATCAATTACCCAAAACTCCCAATTTTCTCAAGAATCTTAATTTTTAAATACCAAATTAAACTAGGATTAGGAATCACTTACTTGTAGGGATTATTAGTATGAACTTATATTTTGATTTTGGACCTTAATTCACCTTCAAATCATCACTAACAATTACCTCATCTTTTTCCCTCTCTTTTCTTCTTCTCTGTGTCGACAGACATACACCCTCTCTAATAATCTGGAACTTTATGGAAGTTTCAGATATTAATTTGGTGCAAGTATTACAATTTGGCAAGAATGGTCCCTCAAGTCTTATTTCTCATAATTTGGCCACATTAATCTTAAGTAACTTATTTATCATTTGACAAATCTAGTCCCTTAGATATATTTCTCTTATATTTATAGCACATCATAAATTCTATAACTATATTACACGTACTTTGACCATTAGTATGACAATCGGGTTGACTAGTCAATCACATAACGTATCCAAACTTATAAAAGTCTTAGTCAAACCATTCCAATGGCATTCTTGTAATTAAATACATAAAACCTGGTTTTGGGGTGTTACAAATCTACCCTTTTATTTAGATTTCGTCTCCAAAATCTTTTCGTATAATACTAACTACTCTTGGTCACATTTAATTTATCATCTCATCTTAGCATTTACAAATAATTACCCACTTAGTTGCAACAACCTATATGGTTTTGCAACTCTAGCCATACTATGGCACAACTAAATACCCTTGTCCCGTTCTACTTCTCGCTCATTTGTATCACATTTACACTCTTTCTAATGACAAACGTCATTTAAGTGACATTATACCATTGGCGATCTATCATTTTATTATCTTTTCACTTTTTCGTTGCATTCTCACTCATTTATTTTCTAAAATTTCCCACAAGGACTACATGTTACTTGGAAAATTTACTATTTTGACTTTATATAAGTCAAACTCTATCATTATTTTCTATCATTCATCAAGAACTACATGTCACTTGAGAAATTGCATTATCTTGACTTAACATAAGTCAAACATTAATTAATACTTTCATTATTACCGTAGCCATCTTGAAATTCCTTTTATTGTTTCTATTATAACACTTTGCTTTCTTTACTTCTTTTTAGTTAATTTTTATCAAGGACTATAAGTCACTTGGAATGATTCAACACTTTGACTACATAAGTCAAACCTTGACTATTACCTTCCAAATTCACATTAAGGTGCTAGTAATGCTTGGTGACCACAATAATCATTACACCACGCCATAAGGCATTTATAACCGCAAATCAAACTTTTATTCTTCGACCTATAGTCTTAACGTCTAAAACTTAGCTTTCCCCTAAAGTTTCTAGTGAAAGTCACACTTAAATTCTTATTTCGCCTATCTTATTTTCTACGATGTCTAACTAATTTTATGCTCTCATATATCTTTAATCCCTCCCGTGCTATGCCGAGAACACATAAGCCCACTCATTTATACTTCTTTATTTACATTGAGAAGCTTCCCAATCAATACAAATAAGAAAATATAAACTTATGGTTCAATGATTCATAATTTCTTCATTTAAATGAAAAGGTGTCCCAATCTATTTAAATAAGGAGATTATGAATCATCCTACTTATACACTTCCGACATAACACTCATACACGCTTAAGTCTTCATTACTTTCCATTAGTCACATATCAATACTCATTCATTTTTAATATCATCTTTTGTAGCATTGGATCCAATCTCATTAACTTTTTTCCGAAGGAAACTTGGCTCTCTCCCCGTAGGGAGTCGTCCATTATCCATACCCTTGCGGTATCACCAACCTCACATTGGTCTTTATATTCCATCATTTGGCTTTCTCCGCGTAGGAATTAGCCCATTGTTCATACCCTTGCGGTATCACCAACCTTACGTTGGTATTTGAATTAAATGGCTGTGTTTTATCACGCGGCTAAATCAAGCTCCAACATTAGTCTTGTTTGGTTGTGGCTAAAAAATTACTCCCTCCGTCCCATATTAAGTGTCCACAATGAAATCTTTTAAGTCTTTTTTCATCAACTTTGACCATAAATATTTTTGTTTGTGTTATATAATATTGAACGAAAATTATACCAACGAAAAATATATTCAAAACTCCATCCATTCATATATCTTGCATCAAGTATCATATAACATAAGAAGAAATCATTAAGGTCAAAGTTGAAGAAAAAAATTCAAATAGAACGATAGTTCAGCTCATTGAGAGCATGGGAGTGGTGGTGTCAAACTTTTGGTGTCAAACTCAAAAAGTGGTGCCACGTCAGCAAAAGGGAGTTTGGCACCAGAAATGCTATGGCACCAGAATTCAGTGGCATTGGTTTGGCACCGGGATTCTGGTGCCATAACATTTTTTTATTTTTATTTTTTTATTTTTTTTAAATAAAAAATTTAAATAAACTTAGATTAAATTTTATTTAATTAAAACATAACATAAAACTTAAACATTACATAAAAATTAAACATTACATAAAATTAAATGTAGAGCTTATTGTATCACGTATATTGTAAAATTTCATTCCTTTTTTGGACCATACTAGAACCCCCGGCTTCTGCTACAAAACCCAAATAATGTTGATACGGACTCTAATCCCGCATTACGATCATAGTCGGGTTGATAAAAAAAAGCCATCTATAAGACTCGTATGTGTCGGTTGGGTCGAAATCGTTAAGATTATTTTGATCCATATTTGAAAGAAAAAAATAGAAGTATTGATGTAGAAGATGTATTGAAAGTGTGTGTGAAGTATGAAATAATAAGAGGGTATTTATAGGATTTTTAAAAGGGTAAAATTAGGGTTTAGGGAGTATTTTTTTTAAAAATCCGCTCCCCCCAACGTATATATAACGACTACTTTAAAAAAAAGTTCGTTGCAGTGGGGCGGGGGGGGGGGGGGGGGGGGCCCCCGTTGCCACGACGCGAGGAGCTATGGGTGAGGTAGAGTGGTGCGTGGCCTATTTTCGCGCCAAGGTTAGCGCAAGCTAACAGCCATCACTCCCTCCGCTCTTCATAAATAATCAGAAAAATTTATATCTATTCATCATGTCACATAACCGTAATTAGCTTGACAATTTGTATCATGAGAAGCATGCCTTTTTTTAGTGATATTTAGGTTTATGTTATCCAGACGTAATCATTTGTCAACATTGAGCGTATTTTTGGATGCTACTAGCTAGATTGTTCTGTGCCAATTATTCGACGGTCAAACGCAAATATCTTCAGGTTTTTCATTGTTTTTCCTTTTTGGTATCACCGACAATTATGAGGTGGTCAACTTATTTTTGATGGAAAAAAATATCATCATGATTTGATGCCAAATAGACGAACCATATATAATTATATACTATTTGCATACTCCTATAAGAACAAATAAAGTAATTTGTCTTTAAAATGGCAATGTTGCACCTCAAATTTACAATGACATGCTTTATATTGCCTCTAGATTTGTGTTTCTCAGTTAGAAATCTAAATGACTTAAAATCTGTTATTAATGTGATTAGAACTCCTAAGGGTTTTTAGGGATTTTTCGTATCTTAAAGAATAAGTATGTTTTACACGATTTAGTATTTTTTGTAACTTAATATTAGGAAACTTTTATCAATTGGTCGGTTGTTTTTTGCTTATAAATAAGGATTAATATTGAACTTTGTACCTTCGAATTTTGTTTAGTAATATAGAAAAGCTTCACGCAAATTTGTCGACTTTTCTCTTGTTATTCATCTTTGATTATCAATTGTTGATTCTAACATAATCCTTGTACAAAAGAAAGGGTGATAAGAGTTTATATTGTATTGACATCATTTATTCAGAAATGAACGTTAATTAAAATCCCAAAATAGCGATTCATTGTGTTGTATAAAGAAATTTTAGTTGTAAATATGGTTGGGCCGTGAAACAGCCTTACGTTAATTGTTCAGTCAAACTTGCTGATGCTGAGACGATAAACTGCAGATTGGTTGGTCGACGCAGGTCTATAATCCTACTCGGTTACAAACTGTGGACTTGAGACTCATTTTCAAGCATACGGGAATTCCTACTTCCTAGTGCAACGACTTCCTACTTATTTATAGTAGTGTGCTTCAATTGTTGTATATATCTGGTAAGGTTGACTTATGTTTCTTTATACCTAAAATGTTTTGAAGTTGAAACTACGCGGTGTACGAATGATCTCATCAACTCCAAAAGGTTTTATCTTGTGTGAAAAGAAATAAAGGAAATGACAATAACTCGCATCAGTTTAGATAAGTGGATAATCATTTGAGGTTTTGAACATGATAAAACAATGTTTTTTATTACACGATAACTGATAACTAATTCTGATTCCATAGGAGTATCTCAAGTTAAGAACTAGTTAAGTGATCATTTTTTATTTTTCTGTGTTTGAAAATAAATTTCTAACTTCTATCTATATCTATATCTATATCTATATCTATACTCATTA
>BQNB010045991.1:0-43973 GCA_026074375.1 Tanacetum coccineum | reverse complement strand
TTAAACTTCCCCTTTTATAAGAGTAAAAACGCGAGAAAATAAGTTACCACTGTTCACCGTCTTCTCGGTTTTACCTCGAGTTCAAACCAAAGGGCAAATCAAAATTGGCTACGTGGCTAGTTAATTCAAGGGATTAAGAATACCTTGGCAGAGTATTACATCACCAAATGCTCTTATTGGTCAAAACCCAAAAGGGAGTGACACGTGTACAATGAAGAAAACACACGGGGAAAAGGATATTTGCACTAAAAGACTTGAAAAAGAAGCACAATGGCTCTGACACACGGAATGCCACGTTGGCAATCCGTGTGCTCACCAAAGTGATCCAATGGCTTAAGATAGAGATCTAATGATTGGCAAGATTCAAGGGCAGGGATTTATGGGAGCATCTACCAACCTCCAAGGCCTAGAAGCATCTTCTGGTGGCTATAAATAGCCCCTCACATTCACACATACGAAAAGGGAGATCTAGTTTTTTTTAGCTTTTGAACTTTAGCTTATGTAATTTTCATTTAAAATGTTTTAGCTTAATGTTTATTTGATGTAATTTCCTTTTTCAATATTGTAAACAGTTTTTCATTAATAGAATTCGAATTTTATCCTATTTTTCTAAAGCTCACTTTTACCTAAAACTTTGTCTAATAAGCTAGTTACTGTTTCAAAAGCTCCTAATAAGCTCATACAAGCTCTTTGAGTCTCTAAGCTCAAATTGAGCTATTAATAAGCTCTTAATATACTTAAACCAATGAAATCAGTTTTAATACCTTTGCTTATGGATTTTGAGCTTTTGGATGATAAGCTTACAATGGAAGAGCTTATGGGACCTTACTAGCTTATCCTTGTGATAAGCTAGAGCTGTTGAAAGCTCTTTTGAGCACTATTGCCTTTGTTTAGCTAAGGCTTTTGTAAGTTCCCTTTAATTTTCAAGTATCTTATCTTTAATTTTGCATTTGCTTATTTACTGCTTAACTCTATCTTATTTGTGCTTAATTTTGTTTCATTATGCTTATTACTCTTGTTTGACTATCTGTTTTTAGCTTTTAGAGCAAAGATCTTAGTTTTTCATAACTTGTCCTAAAAATCTATAAAAATCAAAAAAATATTAGCTTAGCTTGTAGCTTATTGTTTCTAGCTTATTTTCTTATACTTTTATTCTTATTAAGGTTGTTATAATCTATTTGTTATCTGGTATTCAGAATTTAAGCTCTTAATTTCATTTTCATAAGCTAAAATGGTTTTGAGTCTAGTTAAAGGGGTGTTTGGCATAGCAGTTTTAACTTCAAGTTAAAACTCCATTTGGCCATTTGATCTTTTAATTTTGGTTCAATCTCTCATATAAGTTTGTCTAAGCTAGTTTTATAAGCTAGGATTAAAGTTAGTAAGTATTTTCACTAGTTAGTTTTTCATAAGGCCAAATCTGTCAATTTCTATTTGCATTATAAGCTTTATTCTGTCCTAGCTTTTACATTTGCTTAATTTACATTTAGACTTGTGTTTTAAGAATGTTAAAAGTAAAATCTTAGGTTTGCATTGATAAGGTTTTAGATTTAGTCCATTAGCATGTCAACTGTATCAGTATTTTAAAAAAGACAATAGGTCATTTTCTAGTTTAATTTTCAATTGGTTAAAATAGTATTTAGGATTTAATTTTCAGCATACAAGTAGCTTATAGGTCATATTTCATTAGTTTAGATTTAGTTTTCAAAATATAGCTTAACTTGTCAGCTGTTTTTAGCTCTTAAATAAGCTCTTTGTCTTTTCAATTTCAAAAAAACTCATCATGATTTGAGCCTTAGGTCTGTATTTAAGTGCTTTTGTAATAAGCAATTGGATTTCAAACCCTGTTCCAAAAGTTGTTTTTGTAAGCTTATTAGTTGTAGAATAAGCTTCAATATGTCATTTCCCCACAAGAATCCAAGAGCTTATCTTAAAATAAGCTCAAAAATCCCTATAGGGACTATTTAGTTTTAAGTTTTCTATAAATGCTTATTTGTGAATTTCAGCTTATGGATTGTTACTTTGTACTTATTTTTGTGCATTTTAGCTTATTAGGTTAAGAAGAGTAGATAAGCTCAGTTTAAGCTTTTCCCAAAAGCTTGTCTAGCTCTTAGTAGTTTAGTAGCTTTAAATAAAAAGCTTGGCAGTACTAACATTAAGTTAGTACTATTTGAGCTTATTTGGAGATTTCAAGCTTATTAGTTATTCTCTAGTAGCTTATTAGGTTAACTTTAGTCTTAGAAGTGCTTTTTGTTCTTAGGTTTTAGCTTATTTCAGCTTGTGAAGTTCTAAAAATTCTTTAAAAAGCCAAAAAAGTAGTTAAGTAGTTTCTGTCATTTCTTTAAGCGATTAACAACTTATTTAGTGCTTTTCGTAAAAAGTTTCTTTTAGTAAAAATGCTTATTTTCAGCTTTTCTAAAACTTTGCTTTTATAAGTTTTTTTTTTTAAAAAGGGAAGGTGGAAATCGGGGATACGTGGTCAAGCTCGAACCCCCGACCTCAACACCCTCTACCCTTTTATAACTCACAACACACACTCCACTACCAACACGCCCTGGGGTCTTTTTCGTTATCACTTTGCAAAATTTAATATTTATACACGTTTTAGCCCATTTTGCTTATAAGTTGTTTTTAGCTTATTACACAGCTTATTCGATAAGTTGTGTAATCAAGCTTATTTTTCCTAGGTTCTAATTAGTTCAAGCTATTTTTTGTATTTTTTCTAGAATTTTTATAATTAGTTTAGTATTTTTAAACATTTATTTTTATTAAAAATTTTAAAAATCATAAAAACTAGAAAAATAACTCTTAAAAAATACTATAAATCTTTTTTAGAAATTGCTTTTCATCATTAAAGTTTCTAGGAAAATTAGTTTTGCCTTCGTAGGGTTTAATTTGCAAAATTTTTGATTTTTAATGAAACGGGTTTAATTCCGTACTCTTTTTTTTGTTGTTCTTTAAAAGCTCATTTCAACTCCGTTTTTGTTCTAGTTTTCTTTAAACTTACTTTTTAGTCAATTAGAGTCCATTTAAAAAGAAAAATTTTAATTTGGTTTAATTTTAGAAATTTAGGGTTTTTGACTGCCGTTAAGGTTCCCGTTTTGCGTCTTTTTGTTAATGTTTGATTTTCCAGTTAATTGTTTTTCATTCTTTTTTGTTATCATTTGCTTATTTTTTAATTTGTAAATGTGTAATCAAATCAATTTTGTTTCCATTTCAAAACCATTGTCGATCATCAAACGCAGGTTCAAATTTCACAAATCGTTGGGTATTACGAACCGGGATCCATATTCCCGGTTTTAAATAAAACATATACGTATTATATTATATATATTTGTGAAGATTTTCCTTTTTACCTTTGTCCTCAAGGGTAATTTGGTAATTTTCCATTATATTATATATTTTATTATTACCTGTGTTGGATTCTACGAATCATGGTTCTCTAGTATACGAAGGATTTTGGTTTTGAACTAATCGGATTTTCAGATGCTGATTATGCGGGATGTAAAGACACCTTTAAGAGTACTTCCAGTGGAGCTTAATTCTTAGGCGAAAAGATGGTTAGCTGGTCCTCAAAGAAATAAGACTATACGACATTGTCAACCGAGGAAGCAGAATATGTATCTCTATCTGCTTGCTGTGCCCAAGTCCTTTGGATGCGGACACAGTTAACGGATTATGGCTTTCACGTCAACAAGATTCCAATCTATTATGATTCGAAATCAGCCATAGCCATATCCTGCAACCTAGTCCAACACTCAAGAACAAAACACATTGCCGTCCGCTACCATTTCATAAAGGAGCACGTGGAAAAGGGTACAATTGAACTGTTGATGAGGTGTCATTTTATACCCTTTTTAGGGTCGTTTAACCCCTAAATCGTGCATTTATGCCCAAAATATGTACTTAATCGTTCCCTTTTAGGTATTCAGCATTTGGAAGGCGTTTGGAGGAAATACACGTAACTTGGGCTCATTTGCGGAAGAAACGGACAAGTCTACAGACCTACACCAACATCTCTTAAGAATTTCAACTCAGAAGCTGGAGACGGCATCACAGATTACATGTGACGCCATCACAACTCATACCAAGACAGCGTCACAAGATCCCCAGATGGCGTCAGAATGCACCAACCAGCCCATTATCTAGAATATTCTATTCATGACGGTGTCACCATTAACACGCGACACCATCGCGATTTTCCTATATATACAAATTTGTTTTTAGGGTTTTAGGTGTGTAACTTTAGTGTAAAAGAAACGGACTAACCCAATTCATTTAGCAGCTGTTAGGGAGGATTTTAGGGCCTCAAAACCCTATTGTACTTCCTTCAATTCATGTTTTAATCAAGTAATACTATCTTAATCATTCAATATGTCTTGTTGTGTGATTCTTATCTGTTCTTGCTTTACTTATAACATGCTTGGGTAAACCTTCTATTGTGTTTATTTATGATTGTATGAAACCTAGTGCCTTAACGGAATACTAAATAGATGGCGGGTTCGTGTAATTCGTTCATGACTTAGGAAATAATTACATAGATCATCACAAGTGTGACAAAGCAACAACACTAGGAGAAGCAATCTAGGGAGTAATACATGATTAAATAAACACAATCTTTTATTATATTGTTATCACCATTAACTTAGTTGATCATTTAGTTTAATTTCTAAAACCAACCAATCTCTCAAATATATGATTTACCTGCTTTCCTATAAATATAAAAACACAAAAAGATTCTTCTCTCAAACCTTAGAATTCTGTTAGACCGTGATTAAGCCTTCCCAACCAATTCCCCTAGAGAATGATAACAACCCCCGCGTCTTACCTATACTACACTACAACGGTTAGGTACACTGCCTAGGGAGTTGTAAAACTTCATGTAGAAGTCCCTTACGACAACCGCAACCAGTTTTTGGCGTCGCTGCTAGGGAATAGTTAGGTTTTGATCATAGTTTAGCTTAGTTCTACTTGCTTGAATCCTTTTAAGTAAGAATTTAATTTCCATATATTAGCTTTCTCGTAGTCTATCTTTTCTGTTTGTTATCTGTTTCGTAACACATTCTCCTCAACCACCATGGGAGACGAGAATCCTATCCGCACTCTATGAGACTACTCCAAACCTAACCGCGAGGGCTATAGGAATACCATCGAGCTCCCTGTAGGGAACAACATGGCACCTCTTCGATCCGACACCATCCGGTTGGTGCATAATGGATGCTTATTCCACGGACTTCGGTCCGAGGATCTAAACCAACACCTCAAAGATTTCCTAAAACTAGTAGACTCACTTGACCTTGACGGTGAAAATAGGGAAAGAACACGCCTGCGTTTATTTCAATTTCCCTTTCACAATCAAGCTAGCAATTGGCTTGAACGTCTTCCAGCAGGATCCATCACCACATGGGATGATCTTACTACCCGATTCCTTACTCAATTCTTTCCACCAGGAAGGACCACAAAACTCTGCAATGATATCCTGATGTTCCAACAACATCATGGAGAATCTCTATCTAAAGCATGGACTCGTTTTAAGGACTTACTACAAAAAGTCCCTCATCATGACATCGACCTTTGGCTCCAAGTCCAAATTTTTTATGACCATATCAATCCCGTCACAAGACGAACCATTGACCAATCGGCCGGTGGCAAGCTTCGTGACCGAAACGCCAAAGAATCCCGGGCATTATTAGAGGACCTCACCCTCTATGACAACGAAAGTTGGAACGACCCAAGGGATTTCGCTAAGCCGGTCATGGCAATCGCATTGCCTCAAGATGTCCCGAGTACATCCGACTGCCATCTAATCGAGCTCAAAAAACAAGTCCAATGCTTGATGGAAGCTCATCTTGCTTTGAAACAACCTACTCAAGTGAACAAAATCACAACCTCATGTGAGATCTACAGTGCTCCCCATGACACTCAGCATTGCATGGAAGATCCTAAGCAAGCCTTTGTTGAATACGCATCCTCGCGTACCGATGAAGCGGGAGGTAAGTGGTATACTTTCAAGCCTGAGCAAAACAATCTTGGTGACACCTATAATCCATCATGGAGAATTCACCCAAACCATAGGTGAAGACAACCCCAAATTTCTTAAAATATTTTTTCAAACTCACCTAACCGGTTCTAACCCAGTGGTTCAATCCCAAACCGTTCCTTCAACAACCGTCCTCAAAACTTTAACAATCAATTAAATCTAGAAGGATTGGTATTCACTTCATGGGATCTCAAGATGCTAGACTATCCAAGTTTAAAGATGATTTCAAACAACAGCAAAGCGAGATGACCATCAAAATCAACACAGTGTTGAAGGCCATCACTGATCAAATAGAGGGAGCACTACCTAGCGATACGGTCAAGAACCCAAAACCGAGTACTACCTTAGTTTTGTCTGCTCATTCTTACGCAAAAATCGATCCCCAATGCTCATCTCACCCTTCTAACTTGATCAATGCTATCAAGGCATGTTTTAAGGAGGCAACCATTTCCCAAACAAGCCTGGGGCAACCCAAGATTAAAACCGAACCATAACAACCAGAAGAGCCCGAACCAACTCTTGAAAATAAATTCTAGGATTTTCATCATAACTTATCGGTTCTTGAAGTCATAGATCACGCTCCAATATATAACGCCATATTAGATAAATATGTAGAAAGCTTAGAACTAGGCAAAAACGGATCAGCATTTGTCCAAGGAGAAATACCTACGAAAATCAAAGACCCCAGACTATTCACTCTACCTTGTAGATTAGGGGACTTAAAACCTTTCGACACCTTAGCTGATCTAGGATCATGTGTGAACATAATCCCACTTTACCTCTTCAGAAAGATTAACATCAGATTATTAGAAGAGACTGGCCATATCTTTGGGTTAGCTGACAGGACCAAATCCTACCTCGTTGGGATTGTTAAAGACGTAGAAGTCCACATAGGGAAACTAAAACTATTAAATGATTTCTATGTGATCGATATGAAGAAGGACCATGAGACCCCTTTGCTAGTAGGGAGAGGATTCCTAGCTACCGCCAACGTAGTTATAGATTATAGGATGGACAAAATAGCGATACGGGAAGGAATCACTAGGTCAGTATTCAGAGTAAAAGGGGTAGACTTAGGTGAGGAGGAAGCACATTATTGGACCACACTTAGAAAAAGGGAGTCATACAAACCACGACCTCTCTCAGATGGAATAGGCGCATAAACCCCTAATTAAGCTAGGAAGGACTTCTTAGACTGCCATTTACCTGGAGAATGGGAAATTGCTAGAGATGTCGAGCTCAATCCTTTTAAGGATACCTTGGTGTTTAGGAGGATGGTAGAATTCTTAAGAGCCATACCTATTAACCTTAAAAGTAATATGTGGGGATCAGAGGACCTAATCAAAAAACCAATTAACTGGGACAAATCACCAAAAAACAGAGATGGAGCATGGCACGCCAAGATTAGACTAATCAACCCAGATGGAGAGGAGTTTACTAAAACCAACAGTCAATCCCCACCACTAGGAAGCTCTCCGAAAGAGAAATTCCAAGGGAAATCATCTACTTAGACCACTTCTACGACACGTAAGAAAATGTGACTTCGAGTCTAGTTATAAGACTCGTAAATAAAGAAAAGCGCTTCTTGGGAAGCAACGCAATATTTACTTTTCCCGCACATTAGGAGTGTCGTGTATTTTTTATCTTTTCATTTTATTCTATCATGTTCGAACTCTATCTTGTAATCATGCTTTGTATTGTTTTTAACTTCGTTTTAATTTCAATAAAAGGTATTTTTCAAATAATAAGTGTAGGGGAATCTATCTGGTTTTTGAACCAAGTTCAAGCATGTTAAGTAATTTTTTTAGATTAATTCGCGTCAGTTTCGAGTCATATGAGTAAATTGCCAAATCTCAAGTTTTATGCAGCTATTTGTACAGGAATAAACTTATGGAATCAAGTGCAGGAAATTTTTCATAAAAAACAAAAATTTCGTTTTCACAGAACGTGGAGACGGCGTCATGATTTACACACGACGCCGTCACCACGACACCTGTGACGGGGTCAGGATTTTCCAGACGACGTCAAACGCCCAGGTCCAAAAAACTTTAAGTTTTTAATTATTTTTGAAAATAAAACTTGCATAACATTTAAAATATGTAATCTTCTGTTATAAACCTGCAAAACCAATGAGTTTGACAATTCTCTCATCCTATCTTTACTGCTTTATCGAGTTAAACCCTAAATTCATATTGTATATTTGTATATCGTGCATTTTATGCTTGGTGTAGTTGTCTTTGTCTTTGATTACAGGTTATATTTGATGAGAAGAAGCTTGGAAGTTCTTAGAAAGTTTCATTGGATAATTCTTAGATGACGATTTAACCAGTTATCGCATGTTTCTTCTCCATTATTAAGCAAACCAGGGGAGTACTAGTTTATTTTCCTTGTTTTCTTTTCCCTTTATTCATTTTTACGGGTACTTCTCTAGAACATTGGGGACAATGTTCAACTTAAGTGTAGGGGGAAAATAAGCCTTAGAAACTATTCTTTCATTTTCCATTTTCTTTGTCCTTAAAATGATGGGTAATATATCGAAACATAGCATAAGCGGTAATTTTGACCCAAATTTAAATCTTTTTATGACACATACCGACAAAAACCAAGTATTAAGAGTGTCTCATGGATAGGAATTTATATTACTAGCACAAAAACCCTCAATTTCCACCCCCCAAAATGTGTAGTTCGCCCTTAAATGTTATACCTTTAGCTTGTTTGAGTTAAGGAGTGAGAAATCATGTGTGTCTATTCCGTCGTTACGGATGTGTATGCGTGGTTTTGTCGCCTTTTCTGGCACATTGGTATTGGTTACTTTAGGATTATGATAGTGTACCGGTAGTATATTAAATTCAAGAACTTGTTTTTGTGATGCATCCCAAGACCGCATAGTAAGTGTTGGGATTTGCTTGATAAGAGGCATTAGGATTAACCCATGTTTTAAACCTATAACTGTTACGATGGTCACACCAATCATATAACCATCCCACACCCTTACCATGCACTCATATTTAGTGCAGGATACCCCTAGTACAACCCTCCGAGCCTATCCTTTATCATGGTTCTTGTAATTTTTTGTGTAACACCCCCAAAAATACAACAATGCAGCGGAATACCACATGGGGTGCTACTTCATAATACACCCAATGTTAACCTTACACCAATCGTTACACCCAAATTGCCTTATCCTACCTATATATACTCCTTTTAGTACAAGCCAGACTTAAAAGTCAAAGAGGTAAAATTGTTATCTTAAAAATCCGAAAATTCTCGGATGTCACATTTTGGTTAAGCCAAACTATTAATGAGGAGCATTGTCACCCTTAAACCAATCGTTACACCTAAATAGCCTTATCCCACCTTGTATGTACTCATTTTTAGTGCATTATTGTGTTTAACCCAAGTTAATTATTGAGTACAAGGTTGTTAAGTCCTTATCCTTATAAATACACTTTTGGGATGATTAGTATTTATTTCGTGGAAGAATGGGGAAAGAAAGTTAGGTCAATACCCCCATATATTTCTTAGATGATCTCCATGTTATTTTGATCCACCTTAAATTGGTTCATTAATTAGATTGTAAATATCGAGAATGTAAAACCTCAAGTGTAGGGGTACGTATTATAAACCCCACGTTGTGATGTATTATGTTATTAAAAAAAACTAACGAGTATTCATATAAATTATTAGCTAACCCTTCCACTTCAAATTCGCCCAAAGCCACCCAAATGTATCCCATCTGTTTCCGTTTCCATTATATGTTATCTTACACCTACACCCCACAACCCTTCAAAAAGACCTCTTAGATAGTAATGAATAATGCTTGCGCCTAGCGGTGGAGGTTTGATCCTTTACTAAGCCAATGGTAATTTATTATACACCCGAGTGAAAAAGAGAATCCCAAACACTTATATGAGGTGCTAAAATATATTTCCGTGCTTTTAATTACAAGGTCTAGAAGGTTGTGTTGTGAAATACTTTTAAATAGTAGGTAAAATGACCCTTATATTACTTTTGTCTAGGTAGAAAATCTCATTTGCTTGAGGACAAGAAAATCCCAAATGTAGGGGTATTTGATGAGGTTTTATTTTATACACTTTTTCAGGGTCGTGTAACCCCCTAAATCATGCATTTAAGTCCAAAATAGGTACTTAATTGTTCCTTTTTAGGTATTCGGCATTTGGAAGGCATTTAGAAGAAATACACATGACTTGGGCTCATTGGGAGAAGAAACAGACAAGACTACGGACCTACACCAACATCTCTTAAGAATTTCTACTCAAAAGCTGGAGATGGCGTCATAGATTACGATGACGCCGTCAAAACTCATACCAAGACGGCGTCACAAGATTCCCAGATGACGTCAGAATGTATGACCCAAACCATTGTCTAGAATATTCTATTCATGACGGCGTCATGATTAAAATGCAACGCCGTCACAGCAATTTTCCTATATATACAAATCTGTTTTTAGGGTTTTAGGTGTGTAACTTTAGAGTAAAAGAAAAGGATGAACCCTAGTTCGCTTAGCAGCTGTTAGGGACGATATTAGGGCCTTAAAACCCTATAATTCCTTCAATTCATGTTTTAATCGAGTAAGACTATCTTAATTATTCAATATGTCTTATTGTGTGATTCTTATATGTTCTTGCTTTATCTTTAACATGCTTGGCTAAACCTTCTATTGTGTTTATTTATAATTGCATGAAACTTAGGATGTAGATCTTAATAGTGTTGTTTTTTGTGATGAATATGCATGTTAGGTCTTAGAAAACCAGATTTTGTCTGTATCGCTGTTGATATGTCTAGGAAAACATGATTGTAAAGAAAGGATACCATCGGGTAATGGTCTTCATACTACCTTGCCCCTTATATGGTTGATCCACTCTTAATATATTTCAAATGCATTTAATATACTCTTAGGGGCCTTGTAATAGTCTTCTACCTTACTTGTGCGTTGCCTTAACGGAATACTAAATAGACGGCGGGTTCGTGTAATTCGTTCATGACTTAGGAAATAATTACATAGATCATCACAAGTGTGACAAAGCAACAACACTAGGAGAAGCAATCTAGGGAGTAAAACATGATTAAATAAACAATCTCTATTAGATTAGTTTATCATTTAGTTTAATAGCTAAAACCAAACAATCTCTCAAATATATGATTTACCTGCTTTCCTATAAACATAAACACACAAAAAGAATCTTCTCTCAACCCTTAGAATTCTGTTAGACCGTGATCAAGCCTTCCTAACCTATTCCCCTAGAGAATGATAACAACCCTAAGTATTTCCTATACTACACTACAACGGTTAGGTACACTGGCTAGGGAGTTGTAAAACTTCTTGTAGAAGTCCCTTACGACAACTGCAACAACTGTATTTTGTCAAGAAGATTACCACATATCTGATCTCTTCACCAAAGCTCTTTTAGTGGATCGATTCAACTATATGGTTCGTCACAGTAATTCTTTGTATATATTTATCTGGAAAGAAAAATATAAAAATATAAAAATATAAAAACTATAAAAGCAAAATATAAAATCAAAAACATTCAAAAAATACCAAAAATAATCTTCTTCTACATGTCTCTCAACAATCGATAACATTTGCGCACCTAGAAATGTTGATTAATATTAACACGAGTGAATAAATGAAGTTCGAGCAAGAGTTTCAAATGCTTTTAAAACATGTCCTTTCACTTTTTTCTCTATGACATCTAAGTAAATGTCAGCTTAGGACTCAATCTCCAAAGAAGACATTTATCCTACACAACGGGAAGTTCATATCTTCTCGGTTTTGAGCAATGTCATATAAACATTCAAAGTTTTGAATGCTTAAGAGAAGCACTAAGAAAATGATAATTAATAAGATAAATCTGACATCATTTTCTATTGAGTATAATTTTTTCAAGATATTTTCAAAAAGAAAATTTTCAAATTCTTTCAAAATTGTTTGCTCAACAAACTCCCACTCCAAGTTTTTACTCTATTCTATAATTGAGGGGGAGTATCATAATTAGTTCATTCTACATGCACTTCTGTTCTCCCAAAACTTAGTTAGACTCATAGTAACTTGTTTTTAATTCATTAATTGTCAAAAATTGTCACCACATATGCAATTTTTGAGGGGAAGAATAGTGATTAAAATGTGATCAATACAGATTAATAACGGATACGATCTTCAATCTATAAGTGCGTTCCCAACCCTCGCATGTGCAAAACTCTTTCATACTATGATGCATATGTGTTGGGGGAGCTTTTTGGTGATATAGAAAACTCACAATGTGTTATAAATGATTTCCCGAACACGGTGGTTGATTTTTTCAATAGTTTTATGGCTACTATAGAAATACCAAAGTCCGACCAACTGTTGTTTCTTACGGTGTTATAAGGCGGTTAAGAATAAGTATCTTGTTCCATGATCCAGCCAGAACTGGAGGGATCTACCCAGGAACACTCTGTTAGATAGAGTAGAAGTCCTAGGTATGATCGAAAAAAGGAGTAAAGTGAGAATGGGAATAATGCCGACTAAGACAGAGCTAGCACTGGAACAAGCCCAACACGGTGTTAGTTATGAAGTCTCGATAAGAATTGAAGGGGTTGAAGAATGAAAAAGAATTGTAAGGATAAAGGGTGTAAAGAAAGAAGCCCTCCATACAACCTTAGGCAGAAACCGGGTCAATACATAATCTATTGGTAATCACAAAGATGATTATGATATTAAAGACAAGTCGTCATGGACTCAGTGATGCAAGGCACAACCCATCCCAGCTACTCAGGCTTCTCTTAAAAGAAGTTTGTTTCATTTCTTACGGAGATCAACACATTTCTATCGGCTTTCTCTTTCCGAGATCGTTGATATTGAAAAGGTGCCAATCTGCTCTAGCCTTCGATTACCAAATAACAAATGTGCACTTATAGAGTCTAGAGCCATCAAGATTAATCAAAAAATCTCATTAGGACATAATCCATGAAAAACACTTGTTGAACATCATCAAGTTCACAAGCTGTTATCAAGAGTCCTACACTTTATCCTTGCGATAATTGCTCGAACATCAGAGTGATACTCTTTAGTATTTACAGTGATGATGGAAATCCTTCCAGAGTTAACATCAAATAGCTCTGCAGTAGGTGGCTTGCGAGATTCTATATGAATCAAGCTTGTGTCAACTGGATATCGATTTTGGTTCAGTATATAAATTGATCACTCAATTAGAAAGATAGTAACTATCTGATTCACTCTTACCGTGTTTTCTGCTTTGAGACGCTCCGGAAATGAGAATGGCTAGTGCAGCTACGAAACCCTATTAAGGAGATTCTTTTGAATTCTACCTGATCACAAGCAGTATTTATAATGATTAACAAGGAACCGTAGTTATTATAACCGTATTCGACGAAGTGATAGAGACACTTTCATCCATGTATGTTTATCACTAACCTATACATGTTGGTTTCCCGATGGTAGCAGCTTCTAGTCCATGTCGAGTCAAGATTCAAGACCTCATGCTCAATCAACAAAGATAAATACATGATGAAAGCTTAAGCACATGCATCACAGTCTTCCACAATCTTTGATGTACAAACACTCCCTAAAAGGAACATTTTCAACAAGATTGTTAGACAATAACAAAGATATATCTTACTAGTAGATCAAGTACTACTCCTTCCATGATGTGGTACAAGTAATCATGTTAAAGAAAATGTTAAGGGAGATTGTTAGCAAGCTTTCAAGACCTTAAGCATGATGGTAGAGACACAAGATTGCAAGGAGGCATAAAGATTCAAGGATAAAGATTCAAAGATCTCAGTGTCAAGACAAATCAAGGCCAAAGACCATGATATTAGTATTTTGTCAAAGAATATAAAGTTAAAGATCAAGATCCATGATCACAAGCATGTAAAAGGAACTTCAAAAGAATTCCAACTACTATAAGGTTCCAAGACTCAAGATGTCACAAGAAGTGAAGCCATATGTGCAATGACCACCCCTTTGGGGGAGATTGTTAGAATCAATTTTTAGTAAAGTGATGGTCATTAATATTTCCAAACCTTGTATTAGTCTAGTTAATGTTCCTAGGAATTCTATAAGCTAACTAGACCTAGTTATAGGCTTTAAAGACCATTAGATATCAAGCCCAGCCTTGGAAGCCTACTTAAACCCATGGCTGGCCCATGTACTTTACTATATAAAGCCCTTTCCTCATATGGAGATGGTGTTTCTCATTTGTTTTCTTTTAATGTGTAGCCAATTTTATATTTGTTATTTCTCTCTCTAAACATCTCTCTCTATCTAGTTTTTTTCTTTTGATTTTGTGTATTGTGTGCGTGATTGATAAGTGCAACAATATCATGATTAGGTACTCATGGGAAGCTTACAGAACCTAATCAAGACCAAAGGCGAGTAACGGATTTTCAGTTAACATGTTTAGTATATTAAACGTATTTAATATATATAGGCCGTGTCATATCTCAAGAAATATGTAAGGCGTGTATTTACGTAACCTTAGTGGTTAAATATGCAAGTCAAGTATCATGTTGACCTGTGTGGTCATATTAGCATCATTTTGACTCATGTGGTCATATTCAGTATATGTTGACCCGTTGGGTTACATTTAGTATTATGGTGACCGTTGGGTCAAATTAAGTATGTTGGGTCATATTTAGTCTTGTGGAGACCCGTTGGGTCATATTTAGTATATGTTGACCTGTTAGGTCATATGTGGTATTATGGCGGCCGTGGGTCATACTCAATATTTTGTTATAGCTTAACCTTGGTATTATATTATAGCTCAGCTTTAGCATTTAGCTAATTTCAGCATCATGTAGTAACGCAGCTTCACTGTTATGTTATAACATAGATTACGTACTCAACTCAGTTTTAGGGTTATGCCTTAGTTTAGCTACAGCGTTGCGTTAAGTATAGTTTCAGTATCTAATGCAGCTTAGTGTCATGCCTTAATTTATATATGAATATTATGTGTGAACAATTCTGTGCTCGGAGCAGTTTAGTAATAAACTTAGTCTCAAACAGTGTTTTATGTTCTCGACCTATACTGCAAGTACTCAGTTAGTATGTAGTCAGTATGGGTCTGTTAAGTTCCCAGTCAGTATGTGCTTTACGCACCAGTCAATTCGTTATGCAATTAGTCAATATGTTCTTTACGCACTTAGTATTGTGCTTATGCACTTAGCCAATGTTTTATGTACTCAGCTAGTATAGTAATCAGTGAGTATGTGCCTTATGCAGGCAGTTAGTCACTATGTGCTTTACATACTCAGCATTATGCTTATGCACTTAGACAGTGTTTTATGTACTCAGCCAGTATAGTACTACAAGTACTCAGTCAGTATGTAGTCAGTATAGGTCAGTTAAGTACCTAGTCAGTATGTGCTTTATGCACTAGTCAGTCAGTTATGTAATCAATCAGTATGTGATTTACGTACTCAGTATTGTGCTTATGCACACAGCCAATGTTTTATGCACTCAGCTAGTAGAGTACTACATCACTCAGTCAGTAGCTTACTCATGCACCCAATTAGTATCATGCTTATATACTTATTTAGTAATATGTTCTAGGTAATCGGAATAGTATGATATGTACTTATTCAGTATTATGCCTTATGCATGCAGTTTCAATGGTAAGTTAAGACATAGTTTTTATAGTATCTGAATTCAGCTAAAGTATAATATGTAGATTTAATTCACTCAACATTTAATTCAGAGTATAGTATTATCATTTCCTGTGAAGAAAGTACCTACCCAGGTGGTACAACAGTTCAGAGATAGCTTTATAACCCAGTCAGTTTATAAACAGTCAGTTTGTAAATAGCCTCAGATTCATTCAAACAAAATGTGATATAAGCAGTTAGCCAGAATAGTTACTTGCGGATTCACATACAGTAATAAGTTAATATATGCATGTAGCCATGTATTAAAGTCTCTCAGGATGGACACATGACTTATGCAGAAAACATCATGCTGATGTTTCAATTTATATTTTAGTGTATGATTCAGGATAGTTTTTGTTATCTCACTAATTCATAAAGAGTTACCGTTCTCAGTTTCATGTTTTGCAGGTTTGTAAGATGAGACCATGCTATGTGTTAGATAGGGCGTAATGGGTTAAAATTAAGTAGCTCTTGGGTTAGGTAACAAACTTCATTTCCAACATTTGTTATTAGTTTGGAATGCCCCAAAGCAAGTCATTATCAGTAACAAGTTTTTATATGACAAGTCATGTACTTTTCATAGTTACGATTTTTAAAGGGGAGTTTAGGATAAGCCTAATTACATGTAAAAGTTAAGCTTTTGTTTATTTTATTAACATACACAGATTTTAGACATGTTATATATTATAAATGAAATGAGTTTGCAAAAGCTCATGATTTAATGATTGGTTGATACATGATTTTCAATATATGGTATAAAAAAATCTGGGCGTTTCAAGTTGGTATTAGAGCGATGATGGTTTGAGAGATTTAAGTATCCCCCATTAGTAGGGGATGCTTAGACTTAAACCAATTGCTTGATATTGAATACAGAGTTAGGTGCATCATACTTTTATATGTTTATCAGTACACGAATTATTATTATCTAGATTGTAGCTATTTGGCTTATGTTTGTCAGTTATGCACTTCATGTTTAGTGATGCATACTAGTTGATGTGATTAGCAGTGTATATAAGATTATATGAATTTCCAGATACAGACATGTAATGCATAGTACATCTCAGATATTAGATAAAGTTTTAGATCATGATCATATGTTCATGATATAGAAGGCATGCAGAATCAATATGCATTGATAACATAGCAGCATGTAGTTAGTATTCAGATCAGATCATGTGCAGTTATATGATACGTTTTAGTTTTGTAACTTGGGGTAAATTATGATAACAATAAGTTCATGGTTATATGATGCGATTATTATGACGCCTGATCAACGTAATAATATTTACATGATATGACATAAAGTTATTGAGATCATGAGATGTCCCAAGAAGCTTATTAGAACAATTATGTGATTAAAGACTATAAGTTTTGTTGTAACCCTATATTTCAGTGTGTGCATAATGAAATTAGTATCCAAAAGGGTTACAGTGTTGAAACGAGACAGAAAATGACAGAGTAGATAGAGATAATAAGCTTCAGTATTTCCATATCTGACCAACCCATGAGAAGATGAGAAAGGATTTCAAGACGAATTCACGTACCTCTAGTTAATCATGTAGATAATTTTAATCAGTACATATGGGATGCTTGGATTTGAGTTTTAAATTGACCTTAGTGTTATGTTTGAGATGCAGAAATGAACAATAGATATAGCCAGTATAGATAAGAAATCAGAAGTTGTTGTAGTATATAATTATGTCATGATGATGACATCAAATTACCTCACTTTATTATATCATTTGTCCTATCTGTTTTATCCACTTTTATATAACTATTGCATTATTTGGTACTTAATTGCTTTAAAGTTGATAAATGCAGTAATTCAGGAGTGTTTTGTGAAGACAAGCTAAAAGGCGCATAATTTGGAGCTAAAACAAAGATATTTGAAGATTGCTAAATTTTAACCAATACACCATATCCAACTAAAGAGATACGGTGTATCCACGCCAAAACTTCACAAGAAAACGCGTTTGACCAATTTCCAATACGGCGTATCCCTTCGGTCTACATACGCCGTATCCATGAAGATAACTATTCGAAGATACAATAAATAAAGTAAATTGGGAATGATATCACTGATTGATTGAGATCGTAGCGCGCACTTCAAGGAATCCAGCCCAATATGCCGTATCGACCTAGCCAGATACGGTGTATCAAGTCTTTTTCAGACACTATAAATAGAAGATTCAAAAATGAGTTTTCAATGTGCAATATCATATTCTTTATACCATACTCATTGAAGATGAATTTTAGAAGATAGGATCAGCCATCAAGGTCAAGCATTGATCACAAATCTATAGATGACATCGTGTAATTTTTACTCTCTTAATCATTTAATTTTCATTGTTTGATTATGCTTGTATAATTACTATGGTTGTGGGCTAATACCCTTGGGTATTAGACATCTTAATGAAAGTTTAATGTTTGGTTTGTTTTAAAATTGATTTCTTAATTTATCGTTGATTGTTTAATTATGTTTATCACCTCATACTTGTTTATGTGTTTGAATATGCGACCTATCATTCAACTGGATCTAGTGATACGGACCAAGTAATCTATATACCGGTATAGCTCTCCATATCATTTTTTATGTTATTGGACCAATAGGATCACAAATAACATTTTGTCTTTGTTTTTGAATTATGAGGTTAGTTGGATTGGTAGGTGAGCCATTTCTGTTTCAGCAATCATGCTCTTAATTAACTGATAAAGATTTCAATAATGGACTATTAGTATATAAAACAACGTCAAACAATAAGTGGGTAAAGTCCGTTGGGCTAGGGTTTTAACAGGATCACCACTGCTTTGATTCCCTAAGATAGATTATAATTAAACTAAAGGATGCTTTATGCGGATGCGTTAATTGTGACAGGATTAATCATGTCTAGGTCTTATGATGATGTCCCGCCTAAGTCTTAAGAATGATATGCCACTTCGAGATAAGTAAATCATTGCACTAAAACAAACAAACCAATATTGAACTGGATTTAATATGGCTAATATAGTTTTCTATCATTTGGCTTGTACTGCTTTTCTATCTAATGATTTTCTTCTTTTGTGTTTATTGTCTATTGAATTGATATTTGTCTCCACCAAACATGTGCCAGTCTCTCAGGCTGAAAACCCCCATATCATTAGACAACATATATAGCATAGGTTTAACAAAGACTAATTAGAATAATTAAAATACTGATAGAATTTAGGATTAATATTTCACTCTTAGTGTTCGACACCCTACTTACCACGAAACTCCATCTTGACTAGGTACACTGCTCGTTAAAGTGTTGTTTTAGGTTTGTCGACTAAATATAAATTTAAAACTTGATAATCAAATAATTGACCCTACACGATAGCACATCAGGTTTTTGGCGCCGCTGTCGGGGAGTGAATTAATTAAACCTTATTCTTATTAGTATTTCCAGCTATCAATTAGTTTTACTTAGTGTAATCTTATTATTTTAATTCTGTTTGTATTTATTTGCATTGTGTATTTAAATTCTAGCACTTAATTGTTTTCTTAATAGCCTGTTCTGGTATGTTATACGGCGTATTCATCTAGTCAAATCCGGCATACCCAGTTCTCTATTTTAGATACAGCGTATCAAGTTTCTGCTGACCATACGCCGTATTCATTCACCCATATATGGCGTATCGATAGCAATTCGCTGAAATTCTTGTAGATTTAATTCTATTAGAATAGCTTTACTTTGAATTATGTCTTTCATGGCAGGGACATTGCTCGACCCATTCCAGTTTTCTTATCCTAAAAGAAGATTAACAATGGAAGAAATAGTGAATAAATTTATTGAAGAATGAAAACAAGAACACGGGGAAATGGAAGCATTCATTAGAGAATTCAGAACAACCAACGAGGTCCTCCTTAAAGAAAGAAATAACTCACTAAGCGAGCTTGAAATCGAAGTATACAGGCTCTCGAGGACAATCAATAAAGCCTAAACGTTAGGATGCGATGCCAAAGGAGTAACCACTAGAGGAGGAAAATCAACGACCGAACCCGTTGGCGACAACAAAAATACCAATAAACACCCGTTACCCCCCATCACGACGAACCAACAACTCCATATGAAATCCCCACCAAAACCGAACCTAAAAAAACCTAGAACGAACTATTGAACTGCAACCATCATCAATACCTTTTTCCCACAGGTTGAGAAGGGAAAAAGAGGAAGCCCAACAAAGAAAATTCCTAGAAAATCTCAAACAACTCCATATAAACATCCCATTCACCTAAGCTCTTGCACAAATGCTGAAGTACGCTAGGTTTCTAAAGGGTCTACTATCAAACAAAACAAGATTAGGGGAAGCTTGCACCGTAACAATGAATGAAAGATGCTCTGCAGTCTTGTTAAATAAACTCCCATCTAAATAAAAGGACCCAGGAAGCTTCACTACACAATGCGATATTGGACATTTACATATTGATAATGCTTTAGCAGACTTGAGAGCTAGTATAAGCCTAATGCCTTACACGATGTATGAGGAACTAGGCCTAGGGGAATCAAAACCAACAAGAATGAGTTTGGAACTAGCAGACAGATCCATCCAGTATCTACAGGGAATAACAGAAGACATGCTCATAAAGATTAATAAATTTATCCTCCCTATTGATTTTGTTATCCTGGATATGCGATAAGATTCTAGAATCCCGATAATCATAGGAAGACCATTTCTAGCAACCGCCCGAGCTATGATAGATGTATTTAACAAAAAGATAACACTCAGGGTTGTAAGCGAGGAGGTGATTTTTGATGTTGACCAATCAATGAAAAAATCTTGTATGGAAGACGATGAATATTACGGGATTGACGATTTGGACACGGTCATACAATCAGCAGCCCAGGAACTACTAGAAAATGACCATCGTAATAAAAACCTGGAAGATAGCATCAATCGACCTGATTCTAAAAATTGTGGGTCAAACTCTAAGACACCCATACGGCATATCCATCTTATTAATACGCTGTATGCACAAGAAGAACAGACTCAAGAAGGAACACGGAACGAGCATCTCTATTCCGCTAGTGCAATTGAAATTGACGAAAAAAGATCAGAACTCATAGACCTACCTTCTCACTTAGAGTATGCTTACTTGAAAGGAGATGAATCTTGTCTAGTGATTATTTCGTCTAAACTAACATAAAAAGAGAAAGTTTCACTTCTACGGGTACTAGAAAGACGAAAGGGAGCAATCGCTTAAAAGATGTTGGACATAAATGGAATAAGCCCGTAATTTTGCACTCACAAAATTTTAATGGAGGAAAGCTTCAAGCATGTCATCCAACCTCAGAGACGTTTAAATCTGAAATTCCAAGATATGGTTAAAGACGAGATCATTAGGTTACTTGATTCAGGACTAATTTACCCTACCTCAAATAGTCCTTGGGTAAGCCTCATTCACGTCATCCCAAAGAAAGGAGGAATGACTGTGGTGTTAAACGACAACAACGAGTTAATACCATCTCGAACTTGTCCTTATAAGACTTTTACTTATCCTTATAGAACTTTTGCCTACAGGAGGATGCCGTTCGGATTATGCAACGCTCTGGCAACTTTTCAAAGATACACGTCGGCAATATTTCACGACATGGTAGAAGATTTCATGGAAGTTTTTATGGACGATTTCTCGGTATTCGGTAATTCCTTTGACTAATGTCTTAATAATCTAGATAAAATGCTCGGTAGATGTGAAAAGACCAACCTTGTACTAAATTAGGAAAAATGCCATTTTATGGTAAAAGAAGGTATTGTTTTGGGGCATAAAATATCTAGGAAAGGGATCGAAGTTGACAAAGCTAAAATCGATGTAATTGCCAAATTACCTTATCCCACAAATGTAAAGGGCGTTAAAAGTTTTTTGGGCACACTGGGTTTTATCGCAGATTCATAAAAGATTTTTCTATGATTTCCAAACCAATGACCCAGCTTTTAATGAAAGACGCTAAATTCAATTTTTCTGAAGATTGTAAAAAGGCATTTAATAGGCTAAAAGAAAGATTACCACCACGCCTATCATAATATCTCCCGACTAGAGTATGCTTTTTGAATTAATGTGCAATGCCAGTGATTTTGCAGTAGGAGCAGTCTTAGGAAAAAGAATAGACAAGAAATTTAAACCTATCTATTATGCTAGCAAAACCCTAAACGATGCCCAAACACATTACACCACCACCAAAAAAGAACTTCTAGTAGTTGTTTTCTCCTTTTACAAATTCCGCCCTTATCTCATTTTATCAAAAACTATGGTTTACACTGATCATTCTGTTTTAAAGTATTTGTTTAGTAAACAGGATGCCAAACCAAGGCTTATCAGATGGGTTCTGCTTCTTCAAGGATTCAATATCGAGATAAAAGATAAAAAAAAGGGCAGAAAACATGGCTGCTAATCATCTATCAAGACTTGAGAATCTAAATATAGAGGAATTAGCTGAAGAAGAAATCAAAGACAAATTTCCAGACGAGCATTTGATGATATTGAAAACCAAGCTAAATAACGAAGAACCATGGTATGCGGATTATGTCAACTACATTGTCAGAAAAGTAGTACCTCTATAATGGACACCAGAAAAGAAAAAGTGGTTCTTCTCTTAAGTAAAGAATTATTTTTGGGACGAACCATACGCATTTAGATTGTGTCCAGACAAAGTAATGAGAAGATACATCATTGGAAGTCAAATCCTCAAAATATTGGCACACTACCATTCTGGTCCAACCAGGGGACAACATAGTGCTTCAGTTACAGGTAGAAAAGTTTATGAAGCGGGATTCTATTAGCCAAGTATCTTTAGAGATGCTAAAGACTATGTAATGAAATGCAATGCATGTCAAAAATCGGGGAACATTTCATCACAAAACGAGATACCTCAAAACAATATTCAAGTATGTGAGGTCTTTGACGTTTGGGGACTAGACTTTATAGGACCATTTCCTAACTCAAGGGGTAACAGGTAGATCCTAGTTGCGGTAGATTACATGTCTAAATCGGTTGAAGCTCAGGCTCTACCTACAAATGAGGCTCGTGTAGTAGTAAAATTCTTAAAAGGGCTGTTTACCAGATTCGGGGTTCCTAAAGCCTTAATCAGTGATAGAGGAACATATTTTTGTAACTCTCAACTTGAAAAAGCTTTGTTTAGATACAGGGTGACTCATAGAATATCAATAGCATACCACCCTCAAACTAAGGTCAACGGACATAGGTTAAAAAAATACTACGATAGAAGTTTCAACACGGATGATAACGAATTCCTAGAGCTCGACACGTAAGAAGAAGAAAAAGGTCGAACTTAAACACCAGCGGAAACAAAAGTGCTTCCCATGAGACAACCTGGTCATTTTAATTGTTAGTCGCATTTTAATTGTTTGTTGCATGAGTTTGTCTTCTCAGACACTCTACATGGCGTATCGAACCCCTTTGGACATGGCATATAGACGTGTCTGGACGTTATTAGTTTTAAAACTAAATATTTAATTTCTAGTATTTAATTGTTTTTACAGGAACCATACGGCATATCCTAGGGTTTAGGATACGGCGTATTGATCCCTGTACAGTTGTGTGTTTAATTGTTTTCTTGTACCATTATAGCGAGATTGAAATTGCACTTGTCTTCTAATCTTTTATGCAGGACATTGCTGAAACTATGATATGGTATATTCTGAAAAAAGATATGTGTTGAACTTATCCAGGCATTCTGAAACCCTAGTCAACACACATTTTTCTCAAGAACTCATCTTGGAGAATTATCACGAGCAAAACATCAGGGAGTTTTCCGTTCTAATTTTATTTTCCCTTATTATTTAATGTTTTATCTATACAACAAGGAAGTTGTATAATTTAAGTGGAGGGATGGAGAATTAGAACGTACTTGTCTTTTTTTACAAAATAACATGCTACGAACTTAAAAGTGCTTAAAAATAGGCCAAATTAAAAAAAATTAGCATGACTTTTGTAAAAATCACTAGTTACATTACCTAGCGCACTATAACCCTTGATACATATTGTGAGAATTAAGCCTATTTCTTTTCCAACTGTTTACTAAAAAATCCACAAAATTATGAGTGTACCGGTGATGTAGTGGACTTTAGAACTTGGCCTGGTATATCACTCGAGACCGCAATGATTAGTACTATGGATTTAGATGGAGGAACATGTTCAACTGATAAATTTCTAGGATTAAACCAAATAGCCTACATGTCGTAAAATAACTAACTACACTGGTTAGTTAACTCCCGTGTAACCCTGTGTTTACTTTCATTTTTAGAGTAAGATTCCCTAGAACAACCTGTTTAGCCATTTCTTTCTTTTTCTACACCATATTATATGTTTCATTACACCTTTACACCTTAGCCTACCGTGTAGTTTAAGCCTATTTTAATCAATGTTGCTAGTTGCTTTAGTATAAAGTTTTGTATTTATAGTGTCAAAGTAAAAAATTTCTATCTTTGTAATGGTCGGGAAATTGCATAATGCAATGGGAAAAATATGTAGCTCGTAAGTTTTGCTACTTTCGCGATTATGAATAATGTTCGAAGAAGAAGTGTTACAAGGAAAAGATTATCCAGACGAATTATGATAGTGAAGACGGTGAAATAAAACCGAGATTTATGATGTATTGCAAAAAAATGGAAAAAGCAAAAAAAAGAAGGACAAAAAATAGTCGGTTCAAAAGAAGCTTATACCGAAGGAATTACTTAGAAGGATCGATTATTCGTTGATACGTTACAAAAAATCAACGATGTAAAGTCTTGTAAAAAGTGGCCGATATCACCACTTATTCGGTAAAAGTATGTAAAGAGTGGGATGTAAGGGAAGTTGATCATTATGGGAACGCCAACTTAGGTTGTCTTTGTCGTTCCAGTGATCGAGGCGTTTGTCTATATGTTTAAGTCTTTTTCATGGAACGGTTGAGGGAAAGTTACTAGAAATCGTACCTTATTTGTTGGCTTAATCTATTTGTTTCATAAATTTTGTTTAACACCCCTTTTACTTCCCTTTTCTAGCAACTAACCTTAGTGTCTACTCGAAGGAGGACTTGTTTGAGCATCCATGTCTATTCCGTCGTTACGGCCACGTATGCATGTCTAAGCTGCCTTGTTAGATGATGACTTTCGGTGAAAGTTAGAAGCTCCTTACCCTATATCATTCTTCATCCTAACCATTGGTTAAACATGAACAAGGACGTGATCGGATTGTATGTGTCTATTCTGTCGTTATGGCCATGTATGTATGATGTAGCTGCCTTGTTTGTGTAGTACTTACGGTGAAAGACTATTGAATGATCAACCCTAAGCCTTCTTAACCTAATTTAGCTTTTGACTTGTTTCTCCTTAGCTTTAGCGGTAGAGATGTGTATCCTTGCCAAGCCTATGATAGAAAACTAATTACGACCGAGCAATTGAGCGTACCAATTAAATGTTTCACCCTAGATTAGTTGAGTGATATGAGTGTTTTTATTTCCATATTTCATGAGGAGCTTGGTTATGTACAAGTGATTAGGACAAAATGATACTTAAATAGAAAATCCTCAACTTCGGTTGGGAAACATTTTCATAAACTGAAACTTTTTCTAAAGTCTACTTGGGGACAAGTAGGATTCAAGTAGGGGGATATTTGATGACATCAAATAACGTTACTTTATTATATCATTTATCCCATCTGGTTTGCCTACTTTTATATGATTATTGCATTATTTGTTACTTAATTGCTTTAAAGTTGATAAATGCAGTAATTCAGGAATGTTTTGTGAAGACAAGATAAAAGGCGCATAATTTGGAGCCAAAATGAAAATATTTGAAGATTGCTGATTTTTGACCAATACGCCGTATCCAATTAAAGAGATACGGCGTATTCGCGCCAAGACTTCACAAGAAAACACGTTTGACCAATTCCCAATACGATGTATCCCTTCGGTCTACATACGCTGTATCCATGAAGATAACTATTCGAAGATACAGTAAATAAAGTAAATTGGGAATGTTATCACTGATTGATTGAGAACGTAGTGCGCACTCTAAAGAATCTAGCCCAATACGCCGTATCGACCTAGCCAGATACGGCGTATCGAGTCTTTTTCAGACAGTATAAATAGAAGATTCAAAAATGAGTTTTCAATGTGCAATATCATATTCTTTATACCATACTCATTGAAGACAAATTTTAGAAGAGAAGATCAGCCATCAAGGTCAAGCATTTATCACGAATCCATAGAAGACATCGTGTAATTTTTACTCTCTTAATCATTTGATTTTCATTGTTTGATTACGCTTGTATAATTATAATGGTTATGGGCTAATACCTTCAGGTATTAGCCATCTTAATGAAAGTTTAATGTTTGGTTTGTTTTAAAATCAATTTCTTAATTTATCGTTGATTGTTTAATTATGTTTGTCACCTCATACTTGTTTATGTGTTTGAATATGTGATCTATCATTCAACTGGATCTAGTGATACATACCAAGTAATCTAGATACTGGGATAGCTCTCTATATCGTGTTTTATATTACTGGACCAATAGGATCACAAATAATGTTCTGTCTTTGTCTTTGAATTATGAGTTTAGTTGGACCAGTAGGTGACCCGTTTATGTTTCAGCAATCATGCGCTTAATTAACTGATAAAGATTTAAATAGTAAACTACCAGTATATAAAACACCGGCAAACAATAAGTAGGTAAAGTTCTATTGGGCTAGGGTTTTAACAGGATCACCACTGCTTTGATTCCCTGAGATAGATTATAATTAAACTAAAGGATGCTTTATGCGAATGCTTTAATTATGATAGGATTAATCGTGTCTAGGTCTTAGGAGGATGTCTCGCCTAAGTCTTAAGAATGATATGCCGCTTCGAGATAAGTAAATCATTGCACTAAAAAAAACAAACCAACATTGAACTGGATTTAATATGGCTAATACAGTTTTCTATCATTTGGCTTGTAATGCTTTTCTATCTTATGATTTTCTTCTTTTGTGTTTATTATCTATTGAATTGATATTTTTCTCCACCAAACCTGTGCCAGTCTCTCAGGCTGAAAACCCCCATATCATTAGACAACATATATAACATAGGTTTAACAAGTAAATAGACTAATTAGAACTAATTAAAAAACTGATAGAATTTAGGATTAATGTTTCACTCTTAGTGTTCGACACCCTACTTACCATGAAACTCCATCTTGACCGGGTACACTGCTCGTTAAAGTGTTGTTTTAGGTTTGTTGGCTAAATATAAATTTAAAACTTGATAATCAAATAATTGACCCTACACAATAGCACATCACATGACCAATAGTGAAATAATCGCTCAGTAAGTGAAATAGGGTTAGAATGCACAAGGTTAATTGCATTACTAGTCCATGCTTAGCATCCTGATAGATGATAGAAATCAAAATTCATGTGTAGTACATGTCAGCCAGTTGAATGACAGAAATTAAACATCAAGAATCATGATTAGAACCAGAATATCTGAAATAAAATATCATGTTAAGAAGTGCAGAATGTCAGAATCAGACTTAGCATGCATAGTATGCTATAATCAGCGGTCATGTTATCACACCAGTATGCGATTAGTCATAGAATGCATGAACAAAAGTACATAGTTAGCAGCAGATTAACATGACATCAGTTAATAATTCTAAGCTGATAGTTTAATTAATGAATCGAGGTAGAGTAGGATGGCAATAAACATATGTTTAAATGATGCGAGTATTATGAAGTCTGGCCCACATGATAATAGTTACATCATATAACATGGATTTATTGGGATCATATAATGTCTTGAGGGAATTTATACAACAGTAAGCATAGATTAGACATAATCTTAACAGACTAGAATCATGATTTAGTCAGATTTAGAATTTGAAATCATATGACCATGAATAGTATAAGCGGATAGAAATTTATAAGTCTCATCTATTACAATCCCATATGTCGGTTATTATATAATAGCCAGAACAACTCCTATTTTAGTAAGGTCTAGTATAGCATCAGTAATATAGATTAGCATAACAGAACAACTTAAATTTAGAGTTCAAAAAAGTAGCATCATAATAGTATAGCAGAATTAGTAAGAAATTCAGATATGGTCCTTCGAATATGGACCATTTATGAACAGATAGATAGACCTAGTACTTACTGGCAGAAATAGAATAAACTAAGTATGCGCGAATAAGATAATCATATTTTCTATCAGTCTTAGTGTCCAGTTTGAGTAACCAGAAATTTAATATTCAGAAATTCGGTAAAATTGAACAACCAGAACATAAGGAAACATAAATGATCTCGAAATGCCTTTACCTAGAATTAGGCATTCGACATGTAAGGAATTTCAGAAGTTTTAGATTCAGACTCGATATTAGGAGTACCAAGTAAGTTTAGAAGATATTAAGACAAGACTTATGGTCAGATAGAACAGTCAGAATAGCATAAATGAAATAGATAAGTACAGTCTAAGTTGGAGAGACTTAGTACCCAGACGTAATACATGCCAAGATAGTCACCCTGAGTTAGTTCGTGAGGACATGAATGGAATAAGTGGGGGAGATTTGTAACACCTCAAAACCGGGTTTTATGTATTTTATTACCAGAATGCCATTGCGTAAGTTTGACTATGACTTTATAAGTTTTAATTTTTTGCTTGATTGGTTAGTCAAAATATAAGTATAAATATCATGTAAATGGTTTTAGAAAGGATTATGTGGCCCAATGATTAAAGAAAAGAACTTGAGGGACAATTCTTGCAATGAGTGAAACTCATATTATGATAAGATCAAGACTTATCAAAGTCTGGAAATCTCCAAACACTTGTTCCCTCCTCCTATCTTACGACACACACATGATTCATACCAATTCTAGGGTTTTAATTCAAGATTAGTTTTAATCAAGAAATATACAATATATCATCACATACATGCGCAAAAACATGTATTCTAGTGTTTCCATCAAGCAATTCAAGGTAAAATCATTTCTCAAGTTCTTGAATTCGCATTTTAAGATTACCCAATAGTGGGTTATGCTTATATATTATATCTTAAAGCCATATGTTGGTTTTTGTATAATTTTATATGATTATGTTAAGTTGTGATTTTTAGAAAATTACTAACAACACTTGCAATCATGTTTAAGAGCTTGGTTATGTGATGGGTACCTTATTAGGGTACCATAACATCATTTAGTAATGTTAATTTTTAGAAAATGTGTTTGCGTTGTTACATAAGCCACAAACCAAACACCCCCTTAATGAGATTTTGATATATATGATGTTAATTAAGTTGTAGAAAATTCAAAATTAATGAAGTTGTGAAGTGTTTGTTAAAGAATTAAGTTAGTTCATGATTTTTGATGAAGTTCATGTTTTTTTGATAATCAATAAAGGGGTGTTTGGCTAAGGCTTTATATGGTGTCTAAACATGTGATTTTGGCTTAAGGCCTAAAGAAAAATGATTTGACATGTCCAATAAGCTGAGATAAAAGTTTGGTAATGTTTTGGATAGCTTATCTTGGGTTTTGGGTCGTTTTGGTGATGTTCCAAAACGGGACAGCATGGTATGCAGAAATTTGTACCAACTTTGAAAAATCATAGAAAAAGAACTGTAGCTCCGTTAGAGATGTGCTTTACATATCTAGAAAGGGTAAAAGAGTCTACTTTCTAGCAAAAATATTTCTAGATTAGGAATGTAAGTTTATATAGGTTAAAATCAACAAAGTACAACAAGATGCAGAAATTCTGCACAAAAAGAGAAGTTTGTAAAAAGTGTAAGTATGAAATAAGACCTTTTATGATTAAGTTAAGTTATATAGACCCATTATATGTTAGATACATGAGTTAGTAAGTTTTAACGATATTAGTATGATAATATCATGATTAGGTGTTCATGGGAAGCATACGGAACCAAATCAAGACCAAATGTGAGTAACGGATTTTCAGTTAACATGTTTAGTAGATTAAACGTATTTAATATATATATGTCTTGTCATATCTCAAGAAATATGTAAGGCGTGTATTCATGTGACCTTAGTGGTTAAATATGCAAGTCAAGTATTATGTTGACATGTGTGGTCATATTAGCATCATTTTGACCCATGTGGTCATATTCAGTATATGTTGACCCGTTGGGTTACATTTAGTATTATGGTGACTGTTGGGTCATATTCAGTATATGTTGACCGTTGGGTCATATTTAGTCTTATGGCGACCCGTTAGGTCATATTTAGTAATATGGCTACCGCGAATCATACTCAGTATTTTGTTATAGTTTAACCTTAGTATTATATTATAGCTCAGCTTTAGCATTTAGCTAATTTCAGCATTATGTAGTAACTCAGCTTCATTGTTATGTTAGAACATGGTTTACGTACTCAACTTAGTTTTAGGGTTATGCCTTAGTTTAGCTTTAACATTGCGTTAGGTATAGTTTTAGTATCTAATGCAGCTTTGTCATGCCTTAATTTATATATGAATATTATGTGTGAACAATTTTGTGCTCATAGCAGTTTAGTTATAAACTTAGTCTCAGACAGTGTTTTATGTACGCAACCTATACTGCAAGTACTCAGTCAATATGTAGTCAGTTTAGGTCAGTTAAGTACCCAGTTAGTATGTGCTTTACGCACCAGTCAGTCAATTATGCAATCAATCAGTATGTACTTTATACACTCAGTATTGTTTTATGCACTCAACAAATGTTTTATGCACTCAGCTAGTATAGTACTACAAGTACTCAGTCAGTATGTGCCTTACGCAGGCAGTCAGTCACTATGTGCTTTACACACTCAGCATGATGCTTACGCACTCAAATAGTGTTTTATGTACTCAGCCAGTATAGTTGTAACAACCGTCAATTTTCGGAACATATTTAAATAATAAATCATATTTATTATTACATGTTTGTCGTTTATAAAATTTATTTTTAAATTATTTGATTCGAAAACAAAAAAGTGATATATATTAATTCATAGTTGATTTATCAAAAATGAACCACTAAATCACGTTTTCATTTTTCGGACCCTAAAGTAATTTGATGTAAAACGATATTCCTGACAACTTTTTAGTTTTGTCCGAGACCCAGAAACGAGCAGAAAATGACCGAAATACACTCGCAAGATTTAGAAACGGAAAATAATTAAGGTATATTTAATTATTATTTTTATTAAATATTTTTATTTTTATTTTTATAAATTATGTCAACATTTCATTCGAAAACGTTTGTTGATAACGCGAATATACGGGTTAGAAATATATTCCTAGTTTTACTTTAGAACGAGACGTAACCGGTTTACAAAATAAATAACGAACCTTTTTATGAATGTTATAAAATACTTATGAGATATTATCAAATAAATAATCGTTTTATCGGAAAAATGATTCGGTGACAGCCACCGCACCACAAGGGTGCGGCTGGTTTGTGTCTTACCACCACCACCAAGGGTGTGTTCGGTTTGTTATGAGCTCAAAAAGGGGTTGCGTTGGGGTTTTCTTACTATTCTATTTTCATTTTAAATTTTTATATATATATAAAAATTATTATATTTTTTTTCATAATCATCACCTCACACACACACACCTCCTCCATCTTCTCCATATTTTCCGGCCACGCCGCCGCCGGATTCCGGCCACCACCACGCCGTCGCCGCCGGAAAACTTTTCCGGCTTTTCCGGCCAAGACCAAATGTGTTCCTCATTGCCCGATCTACCCGATCCCCAACAACACTCGCCTCCACGCGCCTTTCCCCCTCCCCCCTCCGGCTGTCTCAGCCGCGTCACCACACCGACCACGCCACCACCACCACACGATCACACCAACATCATCACCCACCACTGCTGCTACACGTCACAAACACCACCACCACCATCATCACCCCGCTGCCACCATCATCATCTCACTACCGCTGTCCTACCTTCATTACCACCATCACCTACGTACCACCCACACCATCGCTGCCATCATCACCTCCACACCACAGCCGCCCCCAACATCACCATTGTCATCATCTCCCCACGCCGCCCTCTCTCTCTCTCTCTCTCCGCGCTGTACCACCATAGGTGGAAAAAAATATATATATATATTTAAAAAACACCTCACACCACCTTCGCACACCCCACCAGCAGGGTGCGTCGGGTTTGTCTTGCACCATAAAGGGGTGCGTTGGGTTGGTATTTGCACCACGAATGGTGCGGTTGTTGTTTGCGGTTTCAGCCACAAGGAGTCCGGGGGTATATTACAGCCAGGGTTTCGTTGGTTTCGTTATTCATCACTAAGGGTGCGTTTGGGTTGGCTGCGAAATAGCCGGGTGCGTTTGATTTTGTGGTTATCGGCACCAAGGGTGCATTTGGCTTTTGTGGTTCATTTGGTAGAATCGACTAATAAAACAATATAAAAAGTTTTTATAAAAATATAAAAGATGGACTATGGTGGATTAGTTGTTAAATAAATTAATTAATGTTACTACTTGTGTTTTATAAGTCTTTACGTGCTTGGACTGTAAAAAAGTTTTTTTGTTTTGTTAAAACTGCCCAAATAGGGCGTTTGGGATACATGTTATAACACCAATTAGAGGGGTTTGGGTTTGGTGTATAACCTGCCCAAACAGCTAGTTTTGGGACAACAGCTTTAAGGGCTGTTGTTTCAAGCTTAGTGGTGTTTGCAAGGGGTTTAACAGCCTATATAGAGGGTGTTTGTATTTTTATTAATCTTTGGTAATATTAGTTTTAGTTAGGTATATAATAAAAACGCGATGTTTGCAACATGATTTATTTAGTGGAAAACGTTAGTTTTGGAAAAAAAAAGTTAACTTTAAAAACGATTAATCAGGCCAAATTTTCTACATAATCTATACTTAGATATTTTTCCGCTACAATATATATTAACTTTGAAAAACAATACAAAGGATTTAAGTATGGTTTACAGAGATTTTAGTTATAATTATACAATCACCTACAACGAACGAAAAATACTAATTTAAAAAAAATAGTTTTATCAATCCAGACTAAAAGATAAAGTCATAACTTTTGTAAAAGTTTTAGAAACATCGTTTATATAATTCGAAACTTTAAAACGTACGTTTACTTTTATGCTAAGAACTTTTATTTATTTATAGTGTTGATTTCCCTACAACCTGTCGAATATTTAGTTTAATTAGTACACCCACTTTCTAAATAATACTTGCAAAGTATTATATACTTCAAATTAGTCATTTGATTGTTTGTCTTATTATATAATTTCACCCAATAACTATCTATTTGTTATTTTTTCAATGTAATATATACGGAATATATTACATACTTTGCTATATGATTCAGTCTATGAATTATAAATGCTTCTTGATTTGTTTTATTTAATTAACCACCAAACTATTACAACTTGAAATCTAAATCTTTTATCAGCATATCACGTTCATCATTCTAACTAAGAGACTTTCCGTAGATTATTGCACTATTTATCGAGCCGCTTCGTCTTCCGTTTGTGTTGTGCATATTAGATGCCTATCTGTCAGATCGTTCTTCATCATCAATGTGAGTTCATAACCCCACCTTTTCTCTTTTAATGGTTTTCATAAACTGTTTTCGGGGTGAGAATACGTGCTCGTTTTACTACATAAACTTATTGATTTCTATACGTAAGCGTTACATGACTATTTTTACTAAAGCTTGATTTGTTTACTACATGATTTGAGATCGTTGAATACCTATATTTGAAACCGTGAATTTTAGACATGATTGTTTTACTATGGACACAAGTGTTTACAAAGTGTATGCTATCCAGATTACTGCCTGAATATTATTGCTAAGTTACCTTATTGCCGTGAAGTCCCTACTTATCATGAACCGTTAATTGCTATTGTAGTAAGCGCGAGTGTTGTGGATAGATCTATCGGGATTGACAATCCCCACCTTTCCTTGGGTCACTAGTTTGATCAAGGTGCATTTAACATTGAGAGGTGTTAGGTTGTGCAAGCTTTATCTAATCTGATGTCAAAGGCACAAATCTAAGTTAAGGCTTCGGGTCATGAAGCTTAGTGCAATAATACTTTTTATATATTTTAGACTTGGTGCATGTGTTTCCCATTTTCTACCTTACTTGTTTTGGACCTGCGGAATACGTATTAGTCCACCATTAACTTCGATCTGTGGTCCACTTCGAATACATTTCTAGATTTAGTAAATCACTACTTGGATTTCAGATGGATTTCAAAATAACACTTTTAAATGTTGTAACGCTACTTTTCTTCTAAAATATTTCTTAAATTATTTCAATACTACTTTTTACTTAAACCTATGAATTCACCAACATTATTGTTGACGTTTTAGCATGTATTTTCAGGTTACTATTTTGCTAGTGGAGCATTGGGAGCATTCGAGTCGCGCGGATATATATTTTTGAAGGCTTAATAACTTGAGTATTATTTGACAAACGTTTTGACAATGTTTTCTAATACATTATAAATGTAACCTTTTAACTCTGACATTTTTAATTAAATTGAATGTGACATTTTATTAAACGTCTCTTTTGAGGTCGTTTTCTGTAACTTGTACTTTGTGCCTTAAAGTCGCACCCCAATGTTACTATTCCGCTGCCGTCCGATTTTGGGGGTGTGACAGATTGGTATCAGAGCACTGGTTGTAGAGAACTAGGTCGTTTTCAAAACCTGGACTATAACCGTTTTTCGAAAATTTTTAAGATTCTTTCATCATTGTCCGATATCCGCGCGCGCATGCTTCCTGATCCTTTATAAGCTCTCTTTTGTATCTCTACTACTATTATATGGATAACGAGTATTTAATACTTGCTTATGATTTCGCTTTCTTACTGCTATTAGACGTCTTACTATTTAGCATTCTAGTAGTCAATTTATATAAATATAGATCACTCCGATTATCCCTACTTTCGATTTCTCACAATACGCCCTCGAAAACCAATGCCGATTAAACTTATTACCACTCCACGTTGATTGGAACAAACCCCTTCCCCCTTCCTATGCTTTTGATCGTATATGTTGCTATCAGTAACTATTGTTTTGGATAGACGTGTTTTTGTGCCGAGCGATACTAGAGGATGATTTATAATACATCTTATTGAAATGAAGTATGACGTTTTTTCATTTGATAAGGAAGTATAATTACCGAACCATAAGTTTATAAATTCTTACTTACAAGGATTGGGACGCCTCTTTTTGTAAGTGACAAATTATAAATGAGTGGGCTTATGTGTATCCGACATAGCGTGTGTTCGTCCGTATGAATCATTCCTTGGGCTATGAATTTCTTTCGATGACTCGTGTTTTGTTATATGGATTTTTTTCTCCCGAAAAGTGTATCGACCTCCGCAAACTCGATAATCTAATATAATAAATCATTACCCACTTTTCAAGAATTGACGACGTGTTAATTCTTCGTTCTTAATGCTTTTCTTCGATCCATGTATTCCATCCTCCATTGAAGATTCTCAATACATTGATTCATCCGCATCATACCAGATTGCATATATCCTATGCTTTGACCTTTGTTCACTCAAATTTTCGTTGGAACCTCGACGATGACCTAGGTATATCCACTCATCTAATCACTAGTAAACCAAGGACGAATAAAACAAATTGAGCACCGGGACGACGCTCTCTTAAGGTGGGAAGACTGTAACAACCGTCAATTTTCGAAACATATTTAAATAATAAATCATATTTATTATTACATGTTTGTCGTTTATAAAATTTATTTTAAATTATTGATTTCGAAAACGAAAAAGGGATATATATTAATTCATAGTTGATTTATCAAAAACGAACCACTAAATCACGTTTTCACGATTCGGACCCTAAAGCAATTTGATGTAAAACGACATTCCTGACAACTTTTTAGTTTTGACCGAGACCCGAAAACAGTCAGAAGGTGACTGAAATGCCCTCCCGATTAAGAAAACGAAAAATAATTTAAATTATAAATTAAGTTACACTTTTTTAATTAAATGAAAAATTTGATAAAATTATCATCATTTTATTCAGTAACGTTGTTGATAACGCAAATATCCGGTTCAAATTTTTTTCTATTTTTTACTTTTGAACGATACGTGAACGTCCACCAAATAATTACCAACATTTTTTTATAAATGTTAAAAAAATATTTATGAAATATTAAGAAATAAAATACTCGTTTTGTTGGAAAAATTATTTGGAAAACAATGGCGCAAGTTTCGTATGTTGAATCATCCGTTAAGTCATTCAAACGAGTCCCAAACCGATACGTGTCAAAACTATAATAAAAAGTTACACAATAAACCCTAAAACTCTTATCCACTTTCTATTTTCATTTTAAATTTTTATATATATATAAAAATTATATATATTTTTTTTCATAATCATCACCTCACACACACACACCTCCTCCATCTTCTCCATATTTTTCGGCCACCCTCCGGCCACGCCGCCGCCGGATTCCGGCCACCACCACGCCGTCGCCGCCGGAAAACTTTTCCGGCGAGTTTTCCGGCCAAGACCAAATGTGTTCCTCATTGCCCGATCTACCCGATCCCCAACAACACTCGCCTCCACGCACCTTTCCCCCTCCCCCTACGGCTTTCTCAGCCGCGTCACCACACCGACCACGCCACCACCACCACACGATCACACCAACATCATCACCCACCACTGATGATACACACCATAAACACCACCACCACCATCATCACCCCGCTGCCACCATCATCATCTCACCACCGCTGCCCCACCTTCATTACCACCATCACCTACGCACCACCCACACCATCGCTGCCTTCATCACCTCCACACCACAGCCGCCCCAACATCACCATCGTCATCATCTCCCCACGTCGCCCTCTCTCTCTCTCTCTCTCAGCTGCTGTACCACCACAGCCTCACCACCACCTCCGCACACCCCACGTTTTGCGTTTCGGGTTGGCCCCACCTCGGGTTTGTCAATGCCCATAAAGGTGGTGTTCTGTTGGGTTGGTATTATGCACCATGAGGGTGCGGTTGTTTGTTTTTGCGGTTTCAGCCAACAAGGGTGCGTTCAGAAGGTATAATAAGCAGCCCTTGGGTGTTCGTTTGGTTTCGTTATTCATCACTAAGGGTGCGTTTGGGTTGGCTGCGAAACAGCCGGGTGCGTTTGATTTTGTGGTTATCGGCACCAAGGGTGCATTTGGCTTTGTGGTTCATTTGGTATAATCGACTAATAAAACTATATAAAAGTGTTTATAAAATATAAAGATGGACTAATGGTGGATTAGTTGGTTAAATAAATTGATTACATGTTACTATCTTGTGTTTTATAAGTCTTTAGCGTGCGTTTGGCTCTAAGTTTAAAACTGCCAAAATAGGGCGTTTGGATACATGTTTAACAGCCAATTAGGGGCGTTTGGTTTGGTGTATAAGCTGCCCAAACGGACTGTTTGGGACAAATCTTTAAGGGTGTTTGTTTCAGCTTTTGATGGGGTGTTTGCAAATGGGTTTTAAAAGCCCATATAGAGGGTGTTGATTTTATTAATCTTGGTAATTATTTGTTTAGTTAGGTTATATATTAAAACGCGGATGTTTTGCCACATGGATTTGATTTAGTGGGAAAACGTTGAGTTTTGGTAAAAATAAACGATAACGTTGTAAAAACGAATAAGTCATGCCAAATTTTCTACAAAATTCTATACTTAGTATTTTTCGCTACAATATATATTATCTTTGAAAAACCGATAAAAAGGATTAAGTTATGGTTTAAAGAGATTTTAGTTATAATTATACAATAACCTGACAACGAACGAAATACTAATTTAAAAAATATAAATTTATAAATTCCTAACTAAAAGATAAAGTCATAACTTTTGTAAAAGTTTTAGAAACATCGTTTATATAACTCGAAACTTTAAAACGTACGTTTACTTCTATGCTAAGAACTTTTTATTTATTTAAGTGGTGATTTCCTACAACATGTCGAATTATTTTGTTTAATTATTTACTCATGTTTCTTAAATAATACTTGCAAAGTATTATATACCTCAAATTAGTCGTTTGATTGTTTTGTCTTATTATATAATTCACCATATGAACTATATAATTGTTTATTTTTCATATATAATATATACGGAATATATTACATACTTTGCTATATGATTCACTCTATGAATTATATATGCTTCTTGATTTGTTTTATTTAACCAACCACCAAACTATTACAACTTGAAATCTAAATCTTTTATCAATGTATCACGTTCATCATTCTAAGTTAGTGAGACTTAGCCGTTAAGATTAGTTGCAACTATTTTTTTTTTTTAATCGAAGCCGCCTTCGTCTTCAGTTGTGTTGTGCACTATTAGATGCCTATCTGTCAGAATCAGTTCATCATCTATCAATCGTGAGTTCATTGCCCCATCTTTTCTCTTTTAACTGGTTTTATAAAGTGTTTACCGGGGTCGAGAATTGTGCTCGTTTTACTACATAAACTTATTTGATTTCTATAGTAAGGTTTCAAGACTATTTTTACTAAGCTTGATGTGTTTACTATTATAGATTGAGGTCGTTAGATATCATATATTTGAAACGTGAATTTTAGACATGATTTAGTTTTACCTACGGGACACAAGTGTTTACAAAGTGTATGCTATCCGATTACTGCTCTGAATATTATTCTAAGTTACCTTATTGCCGATGAAGTCCCCCCCCTTCCCCCCCCCCCCCCCCCCCCCCCCCTCCATACCTTTATCGTGAACCGTTAATTGCTAATGTAGTAAGGCGAGTGTATGGATAGATCTATCCGGGATTGACAATCCACCTTCTTTGGGTCACTTAGTTTGATCAAGGTGCATTTAACATTGAGAGGTGTTAGGTTGTTGGCAAGCATCCTATATTCTGATTAGGGCACAAATCTAGTTAAGGCTTCGGGGTCATGAGCTTAGTGCAATAATACCTGTTATATATTTAGACTTGGTGAATGTGTTTCCCTTGTCTACCTTACTTGTTTTGGACTTCGGAATACGTACTTAGTCCACCATTACTTCGATCTTGTGGTCCACTACTGAACATTTCTAGATTTATTAAATCACTACTTGGATTTCGGATGGATTTCGGAAATAACACTTTTAAATGTTGTAACGCTACTTTTCTTCTGAAATATTTCTTAAATTATTTCAATACTGCTTTTTACTTAAACCTATGAATTCACCAACATTATTGTTGACGTTTTAGCATGTATTTTCAGGTTACTATTTTGCTAGTGGAGCATTGGGAGCATTCAAGTCGCGCGGATATATATTTTTGAAGGCTTAATAACTTGAGTACTATTTGACAAATGTTTTGACAATATTTTCTAATACATTATAAATGAAACCTATTTAACTCTGACATTTTTAATTAAATTGAATGTGACAGTTTATTAAACGTCTCTTTTAAGGTCGTTTTCTATGACTTGTACTTTGTGCCTTAAAGTCGCACCCCAATGTTACTATTCTGCTGCCATCTAATTTTGGGGGTGTAGTTGGAATAGTATGATATGTACTTATTCAGTATTATGCCTTATGCATGCAGTTTCAATAGTAAGTTAAGATACAGTTTTAATAGTATCTAAATTCAGCTAAAGTACAATATGTAGCTTTAATTCAGTCAACAATTAGTTCAGAGTATAGTATTATCATTTCTTACGAAGAAAGCACATACCTAGTTGGTACAACAGTTCAGAGATATCTCTATAACTCAGTCATTTTATAAATTGGCTGGTTTATAAATAACCTATTTTATAAATAGTTAGTTTATAATAGCCAGTTTAGAAATAGATTCTAATTTATTCAGACAGAATGTGCTATAAGCACTTAGCCAGAATAGATACTTGCGGATTCACATACAGTAATAAGTTAATATATGCATGTAGCCATGTATCAAATTCTCTAAGGATGGAAATAAGACTTATGCAGAAAACATCATGCTGATGTTTTAGTTCATATTTTAGTGTATGATTCAGGTTAGTTTCCGTTATCTCACTAAGTCACAAAGACTTACCATTCGTAGTTTCATGTTTTGCAGGTTTGTAAGATGAGACCATGTTATGTGTTAGATAGGGCGTAAAGGGTCAAAATAGTGTAGCTTGTGGGTTAGGTAACGAACTTCTCATTTCTATCATTTGTTATCAGTTTGGAATGCCCCAAAGCAAGTCATTATTAGCAACAAGTTTTTATAACACAAGTCATGTACTTTTTGTAGTTATGATTTTTAATGGGCATTTGGGATAAGCCTAATGTTAGGATTCTAGATTGGACGAGACAAAATAAATAAATAAAATGAAACATAAGGACTAAATCGTTAAGATTGGAATTCTATAAGCTGGTGGAGAATTATGGAAGATTTGGTCAAAGATATCAAAAGTTGAGAGATTCTGTTTGAATCTCCTTAGAATGATAACGTAAGATAATTTCTTAATGTTTAAAAAGATTTACTTGTTTATACCTTTATGTTATCTTACTTTGTAAGTCTTGAATATCTATGTAAAGGTTCATAGACACAGTTTTAGATATCCAGAAACGTATGTGCTTTAATAGTTGTGCTTACAATGAGTCGTTAGACACAAAAAAACGTAGGTAGACCTTATAGTAGTTGATAGTTAGTTTATTAGTTAATAGATAGTGTAGGCCTCAAGTCATTGATCATGTTACAGGGTGGTAACCGTAATTATCTTGATCAATTAATATGAGGCTTGGTGAAGTTGATAATAAAACCTTATTTAATAACATTACTGTTCTTTATATTCCACTGTGCATATTAATGTTATTTGTAAAACGATCCTAGATGGCTTAAACAATCTTCAACAAGTGGTATCAGAGCCTGGTGGCTCTCGATCTAGGATCTACAGGGTTTTTACATTTATTGGTTTCTGTAAATAAGGCAAATTCGATGAAGCTAAGGTTTTCTGGTTCGTAAAGGTGTTCTTGCTGTAAAACTTGGGTATTAATGCTGCTAAATTCAATGCTATGAACAGTTACTAGTCTCGATTTCTGACAGCAAAGATACGATCTTCAAGATACAGGCTAATTCGGTTTTTGTGTTTATTCAAGTCAGAGCAAGGTTTTGTACAAGAAGTTTCATACCTGATTAGGGTTTCAGTTTCGTATATGAGGTATCTACTTTTTAATACTTTTTAATACGATTATGTTTCGTATGAGGTTTGGATTTAAGATCGCGTACGTGGTTGGTATCATATACTAAGTTAAACCATTATTAACCGAGTTAACCCAGTCCATGCCAAAACAGAAACAACACCGATACTATACTATCATCCACAGCTAAATCCAAATCACAACTCTAACAACAAATAAACAAATCCAATCAACCTCAAACCGAGTCAACTCGGTTATAACCGAGTGACTCAGTTGTATACACCTTCTGACTGAAAAACAAAACCCATCACTAAAAACCTACATCAACAACATCAAACCACTAGTCCTATCCCATTCACCATTATCATCTCACTATTACAACAAAACTCAAACCAAAAAACACATGATCTTATATTCATCTCTTTTGTGTTCTACATTCAAGACAAGATTTTTAATCAATCAAGAACACAAGAGAACACCCATCATCAATATTTAACAAAAAGAAAATAACATGAACCTACTCGAGACCTTGTTTAAGATCTTGAAGCCTTCACTTGTTACTTACTTGCTTGAGCAGAAAGAAACACGAATTTTGTTAAAATTTCATGAGTTAATGACTCAACAATGAAGGATTCGTTTGGTTTGTGTATAAAAATTTGAGTGGTTAGCGATTGTGAGTGATTACACGTGTGTTAGCAGATGGGTGTCTATATTTTATCTTTTTGAGATATAAGGTGGATCTAGATTTGATGCGTTTTTGTAGGAGATAGGAGCATATGTCTTGTGTTATGTAGAAGAAAAGAGACGAATGGAGTAATAAGGTGGATGAGAGAAGAAGTGTGTAGGCATTGTATAATATGAGAAGTGTGATAGGGTTTGGTGTGTGTCTAACCTAAGAACTATCTATTAAATCATTATGTGTTTGGAATTGTGCTTTTCTATTCACCGTATGTGATTGTGATTAAAAAAACATGGGCCGAATAAAAATGACATACAGCAGTGGGCTATGACATGCACCGGATATAATTCATGATGTATTAATGCTATTTGAGTTTGAATATATAAGTTAATACTGCTTCGTGATTACATTAGTGTTGCCAAAAGAAAGTTTATGCTGCTTGTATATTATTAATGCTGCCGTTGAAATTTAGTGCTGCTAGTATTAGGATTAAAGGAATGTTAAAATTATTTGCGTTAAAGCTGCTAGAAGAAGTTTCAACTGCTAGGCATGACAGATATCGGACAACACACACAAATTAATTTTGATTTTAAATGTTCTTAAACGTTTAAAGGCTCGTATTTATTGGAAGAATTGATTACGAAGATGATTAATTATTACTTATTTGACGATGAAGTGGAGTTACTTAGGTACGTGGTATGTGCTTAATTACACATACCTTTTACCTATAAAACAAGCCTAAATGACAACAAACGGATCATAAAATACCATATATATGCTGTTTTGCTATTTGTATTGGCTAGTAAGGGTTTTCAGCAAAGGACAAAAACGAAACAAAACGGCAAACTGAGCACGAGAATAAAAAGATCGCGAAAAGTCAAGTCAAAGCAAATCAAAGTCAACAAAAAGTCAACCAAGTTAAAGCAAAAGTCAAAGACGAAGCCGGTATCGAAAAAATGTTAAATGGGCCAACCCGTACCCATCTAATGGGCCGGGTCAACCCATTTAAAAACATTATGAAATCCAAACGGCCATATAAAAGCCTCTATAAACCTTTTAAAACCCCAAAAACATTACTGGCCCAAACAAAAGGCCCAATCCTATAACCCTTAACACCCTTTAACAGCTGTTAACCCGTAACACCATTTAACCCTTACATCCCCACGTTAGTCCTCAAGGACTAACAGTGTCGGTCCAAAAGGACTAACGGTGCAACACATCATAAAACTCAGGGACCAAAATTGTTAATTCCCTAAACTTTTTACCCCTTAACCTCTAAAACCGTTTACACCTGTGGTCCTTCTTCCCCTTATAACTCCCTTAACCCCATTAACCCTACACCCCAATTAAACTAACAGAACAAAATCCCTTTCCTGCCAACACTATTTATCATCCCTGTCCCTACCTTCTTCACCTCACAACAAAAACATCACCATCCCTCTACCTCACTTCATCACATGGGCTTAAACAGACAACAAGAACACGCTGGCAATCCCTCGAAATTCTATTGGTTGATGGACATAGATTAATCTAGGGTTGTGATTGCAAGACTTGGGGCCAAAGAAAGATGAATGGCTTAGATTAAACCTTTTGATGCTCTCACACAACAAGCACAAGTAGCACACCTTGTACCTTAGTTTTTATATATATATAGTTTAGGCTTTCATTGTAATGGAGAGTTTTTTTTAGGTTTTAATTTTTATGCTTTATTTTATAGCTTATTGTTTTCTTTTTATTGTCATTTACATTTAAAAGCATTGTAACTTTCTTCAATTAATGAAATTCAAGTTTTCTTAAAATTCTATAATTTATAATCTGTTTTACTTTTGATTAAAATCTCTCAAGTTGTTTATGATTCTGTTATGTGTTTAGATAAGCTCCAGCTTAATTCATAAGCTTAGAGCTTATTTACATTGTTACTTAGAAACCTTTACTGTTCCATTCATTTTCTTAAAGTTAAAAGTCATTTGAGCTATTTTGGATGATAAGCCTAAAATGGAAGGGCTTATGGGGTATTTAGAACTTATTGTATAAGCTGAGCTTGTAGAATAGCTCTAAGAGCAATTTTGGTCCTTGTTTAAGCATAGGACAAAGGTACTCTTCATTTTCCATTTTTGCTTATTTTTATGTCATTTGCTTATTACTGCTTATCTTTGCTTATTTCATGCTTATTTTGTGCTTATTCAGTCTATTATTATCTTACAATGTCTAGTTTATAGTTTAGTTATAGCGTATTTTAAAAAATTTATATGTTCTGTCAATTTTCCAGTTTAAACTGCTTGTTAGCTTATTTCAATATCCAATGTTTATTTCTCTTTAGTTGATGCTTATTAGTTATTTTTATGCTTATTTCTTAACTTGTTTCATGATTTAGAAGCTAAAAAAACATCTGTTATAGCTTAAAGTTGGATTTCAGAAGTTAAAGGGGTGTTTGGCATAGCTGATATTTTAAGCTTATTGGCTTATTAAGCTTTTAAGTTTTTCTTTTCATGGTTCA
>BQNB010045990.1:0-34904 GCA_026074375.1 Tanacetum coccineum | reverse complement strand
TGATATTTAAAATCTAGCGAAAAGCTCGCCACATAACCATATGCTCCCAGCTTAGCCCAAGCCCTATTGAAAGAACATTGCTGACCACAACAGGCTCGCCTTTTGACCAATGACTCTTGAAATGCTTTACACCACTAGATTTAATATCTACAGCACTCGGATAATACAGATAATTATCATCTGAATCTTCATGAGAAGATGCTTTGCATAAGTGCTTATTCCCACCGTCACTTTCATTAATACAATCAGAATCAGGCATCTTTGGTATATATTCCATGAGTGTTTTACTTTTTAACAGCTCTTCTGCTTTCCCTCAACACTTTTTGCAATCTATGGTTATGTGCCATGTATGCATCAACTCTAAATTTCAATTATCACAATCCAACTCAAATACCTGTTAGAGGACAATCAAAGTGGCCGTTTTTTAGAGATTTCCATTTGGCAATTTCCTTGACCTTTGGTGGAGCATCCGTCTTCATACCTCAATACCAAATTTTTCAATCAAGTAGGGTATGCATTTTAAAACTGATCAAAATAGATATCCTTATGATTTTTCCTTGGTAACAACATCTATAGTTGTCTTTGAAGACGTGAGAAGAGCCTGACTATAAGCTCGATTGCATGACCTCAATATAGACTCGATTGCAGCTTTTACTTTTGGAACATAATGGCCAATGTCATAAGCATAAAGGATTTCTAACCCGACATGTTAGCTTATGGGAGACATTGAATGGCAAGTAAAGCACGAAGGCCAATAACCTTTGCTTTACTTTGGACTATCTTGCTTCAACAACCCAAATTCACATGGTATATAGAAAAAATCAAGTTTATGTTCGCGATAGTAACATATAACCAAACATTATCATGTTTATGGCAGCATCACCTGTTAACATTACCCTTTCCTGAGGTATCGTTAGAAGTTGTGCTGTCACACTGTCGAGGTAATCCCATACACGATTTGGTGGCTGGGAATTCCCGTGAACACTCATATAAAACCTTAACACATGGTGAAGACAATCCAGAGCCATGAACATATTATTCTTGTCCCGAAGATGCTTGTACAGTTGCTCCATATGAGGACCAAAGTTATTAAGAAATACGACAGGATCACCAAGACAGAGAAGCAAAGTCACCAAAGGATAAGCAACAGCTATATGTTTGCTCTGTTTTATCCTGATCCAATGCATGAGTTTCTTTTCCTCTGTAAGTCATATCTTGTGGACAAACAATTCCACAAAGCGATACATGCTTGAGCAAAAATGCACTTCCACTATTAACTTTTTGTAGCAAAATAAAATTTAATATCTTTCAATAAAAGCTCTTGATTGAAAGATCCCTCTGGTGAGAATATAATAGTTTATGAGTAAAAAACCTCAATAACAAAATGTTTTGTTAATAATCTAAATGTTAACGAATGAGATAGATATCCCCTTTTCACCACAGCTGTGCAGAAAGTGACAAAAAATAGAAACCAAAATCGAATTTTTTAGGTTTCTTTGAATACAAAATCTTCTTTTTTCGATTGTAAAACCTTATAGATCCTAGATCATGACCCACTTGGCTCTGATACCAATTGTTGAAGATCATTTATAACTCATCTAGGATCTATAATATATAAAAATAACAAAGGCTGTTGTTGCGCAGCAGAATTTAACCAAAGACAATGTTATTAACAAGGTTTACATTCATATAAGCCCCAATTCTATTTGATCATGATAGAACGCGTTACCTAACTATAACAGGGATCAAAGACACCTTGACCTTAGGGCTAAAATGATCTCATGCAGATCATACAAAGGAGAACGATCTCAAGTGGTGAGATCGTTGGTGTTTTCCTAAAACATGATTAAAACACACCTACAAACAATGTCTAGGGATCTCTTTATATATAGAGTCCATCTTGACTTACAAAGGAAACCTAATTGTATTAGGAAACTAAATCTTTCCTAATCTTGATCTTTATCTTTTAAGCAAGTCTTCTAGAATCCTCCATCTTCTAGAATTCCATGATGTCGATCTTGATCCTTTTGTATCATCAAATCAATAAATCCTAACAAAAACTATGAACTACTCGGGCTAGTTAACTTTTGCCATGTTTGAAGTTTTATAAAAACTCTAATTTGGTTATAGTTGCATTTTTTATTTAAAAAAAACAAGGCATTCTCTATAACCTTGCCTCTGGATACCAATCTGTCACACCCCGACAACGGTAGAAACACAGGAATGCGACATAATGATTTACATCATACCATTTCAAGTTTACAAAGATTCAATTTACATTAATTTTAACGTTACATTCTTGATGCGGAAAACACCCGTCTTTAGATAACCACCCCACAAGTGTATGTATTTAATCCCCATTACTTCCAAATTACCTTTGTTGAGACACACCTGAAAATGATACTCGAAAAGGTCAACATAAATCTGGTGAGCTCGTAGGTTTGATTACAACCTCAAAGCTGTGCCATAGTTTCAAAAGGGTGGACAATCATGCAATATGACAGTGAACACATGCAATAGATTAGATACAAACCACATAGATACCAACTCTCCTAAACATCACATCTCTATATTGCTCGCACCTAAAGCCTACTAGCTGGAGCTATACATAGGGCGGAAGTTCCATAATTTCACAAGTTTGCAAAATCACTCCAGACAACTCAATCTACAAACATGTTTACCATATCTCATGCAATTCACATAACAGTCATAGGCACATAGCATTGTCCAAAAAAAAAGATAAAAGTTTCGCACATTTCAGAAAACAAGTTCAAAAGATAACTTTGAGTATCATTTTCCCCCAACGAAAAAGATTTAAAAAGTGGGGCAACTAGAACTCACCTCAAGCAAAGGTGATAAATAGCAATATCAAGATCAAGCAAGCAAATGCAACGACGTTTGAATACGACCTAGTCCAGTTAATGTTCAATTTAGATATATGTTTCCCTAAAAATATGTTTTCAAAATCGATGCATAGAGGTCATATGCGCGTTGTACGGTTACCCTTAGCATTATTAGTGGTGTGATGGTTGATGACTTAGATTCAAAGTTAACATGTTCTCGTTCATCTCTTAATATAATATACTTCGATAAGTCCATTCAGTAAGCTTAGTTCCCTTAATTAATTGTATAGATTACACAAAAAGACACATTTATTTTATATAAACGACTCGGAGAAGGTTCGTTCATAACTAAATATTATTAAAATCGCACTTTCGTCATTTAGTCGACTTATTAAAATAATAATATTTTATTATTTTGTCGAAAAAGCAAGTTTCGTATAAAAACTAAGTATAGAATTTTCACAAAATTTTAGGATGACCCGTACGTTTATACAACATTTTCCAAGGTTTCTAAATCTTAATTTTAAACACTTTTCACAATCTCACCATTTTCCAACAAATACCGAAATCTATGACTCGTCACGTTTATCAAAGTGTATTTCCCAAAACGACTCCCATTATAATTCATACGTATGTTTCACTTTCTAAAGGCTCGATAAAACTCGTAAAATGACTAGTTAACTCTTATTGGGCCTTAAGGCCCATTAGTGGTCTAAAACAATATTTTCAAGTTCTAAGATCCGATTTAGGTCCAATATCATATATACTTTCAAATATAAGTCCGAAAAATAAGCCACGACGCAAGCCAAGACTCACAGACCAAAACCAAGCCATGGTTTGGCTTGTCTTATTGGGTTGTGGACTATGAAGCTCAAAATAAGCTATCCATAGCTTATTCTTAAGCCGTTAAGCTATGTCGAGTCTCAAATACAATAATAAGCTATAACCAAAAACTATGAAAATAAGCCGAACCACAATAAGCCATGGCTTATTGGGCCTTATTGGGCCTTATTAGGCCGCAAGCAATATAAGTCTAAAGAAAGTCCATTAAGCTCTTAAATAAGCTAATAAGCTTCTTAGTTCATTTAGATATCAAAATAAGTTATCAAATAAGCTTACTAAAATAAGATACCACAAGTAAATGACCAAAACCATTTTCCATATAAAACTTATTTAAGCCGAAACCTTATAAGCACAAAATAAGCTGAAAATGCTTATTTTTAAGCTAGACCAAAAATAAGCTACATAGTATTTAAGTGTTTTTTAACCATTACAACCACGACATCAAAATGATAAACCCTTGTTTCCCTTATCCCTAGTTCGAACCAAACGCACCCTTATATAGTTTTACATAAATTTTTCGTGTTCAATTTTTAACAAACGCACCACACAACTAGCTTCTATGCATCATAACAAGCTTAAAAGTACAAAAATATTCAAGAAAAGATGACTTACAAGAAGGGGTTACAAAATGAGTTTAGACACGATCCGACAACCCAAACATTGTTTAAATGATAACCCGAATACTAGAATCAACCCAAAACTTCTATGTCTTCATGTTCTTGATTAAGGTTTTCAAAATTTAAGTATATGTATGTGTGTGTGTGTGTTTAAAGTGGGACGAGCAAGAGAAAAGCACAAAAGAGTGTGCGGGATTTTTTTTGAGATGGAAATGAAATGCATGAATGTGGAAATAGTAGTGGACAACATATTTGTACCAAGCACTAACAAAGTTCTTGTCCCTTTGTCCCTTTCCTTGTCTCAACATGTTTGTGCCTCAAAAGGGCTCGGGATTGCTTATTTTTGTGTCGGGGTTGCTTAAGACTCGAGTTTTGCCAATTTAAAATGTTACCTGAAGTTTCCTAGTATTTTTAATGAACTCAAAAATACTTTCCCAAAAATCTAGATTATTCACACGACATATTTCACAACTAGATTATCTAAATTTGATTTGAACATTAACGGACGTGTCGGGACTCGTTTTTAAGATAACTCAAACTATACACGGGACTACCTATCGGATCATGATCACATAGATAAAATCATCTAAAAAGGATTAATTTAAGCACAATAATGATAAAATTACCAAGATAACCCAAAATATGGATTTTAAATCATTGCTTTACTTAGATGCTAAACTCACGCAGTTTTCCGTTTTTCTGACTCGTTTCTGAACGTAACTCTAAAATTCGTGTTATAAGCCAAAGTTTAACAACATCATAAAATAACTTACTATTAAAATAAGTTTAGAAAGTTTACTTCAAGATAACTAGTTGTACTTTAGTTTACTGCCGTGCCGGTACGCGTTGCGTGACGATTTTCGCTAAACGCGGGAAAACTTCTTGATAAGCATTAAAACGATAACATAGATACTTTGATACAGAAAAGATGAATCAAAAGTGATTCATTTAAGAAATCAAGACTTTTAGTACCCGGTTAAACCATAACCGTTTCGCGCAAAAGAAGTCAACAAAGTCAACTTTTCAGTTGAAAATAGCGCGCGAGCTTAGTCTTATCACATACACAGAATGATCATCGATGCTTCGAAATTCATCGAGTTCAGTATCAGTCAATAACAGAGTACTCCTAATGCTTTATCATGTCTGAGTTTCATACCATCTCAAAAGAACTGACCAGATCAAAGAACGAAGATACATAATTATAGTATTTTAAAAATACCAAGATCCAAAAAAGATATTGTTTATCACAAAAATTATGTGGCAAATTTTATCTATATTACTCACATATTTCACACGGTATTATTTGACAAAATAATGATCTAAATCGTTTATGGGTCACTACCCTCGTATTACCCACAAATTTCCCAAAAATGTTGTTTTTTTAACTGTAGGAAATATGTGTGTAAATACCCATGGATTTCCCAAAAATATCATATTTATGTTTATGTGGAACAAACCATTGCATATGTGTGGAAATCTACACGTGTATGTTCCGCATGTCCGTTTATGACATTCATCATATCTATAGATGTTGTGTATGTAGGTATACTGACGTGTATATGCGTGAACGTGTAACTATATCAAAAAAGTAAAAGAAAACGATTATGTATTTGAGAAAGTCGTGGGTAATTTCCTACATATTACCTACCAATATGATAAATCCGTGGTGTGTGAATACCCACGAATTTTTGACAAAAAATATCGTCTTTAGGTTTTTGTATACTTACACATTCCCACATTACTTAGTATATCTTCATATGTGTTTGCAGTTTCATATTATATATGTTTGTTTATTAACGTAACTATTTATGTGAGTATCACAAATGTATGCATAGGTTTATGTATAACCTTTATGTGGAACAAACCATTGTATATGTGTTAAAATCTACACATGTATATTCTGCATGCCTGTTTATGACATTCATTATATCTATAGATGTTTTGTATATAGGTACACGAACGTGTATATGCGTGGACGTGTAACTATATCAAAAAAAGCAAAAGAAAACAATTATGTCTGTGGGGAAGTCGTGGGTAATTTCCCATAAATTACCTACCAATATGAGAAATTTGTGGGAAATATATGTGTAAATACCCATGGATTTCTCACAAAGTTATTGTTGTGAAGACTGATATAGGCTAACCCAATCCTACATCGGTGAAATATGTAAACTGGAAGATGGGTTTCACACTTATAAATACCTCTCTCATTGTAATTGTAAACTTGGATCTGTGTGTGTGTGTTTGTACCTCATGCAGTTTAGCACGGGTCATGCAGTTTGGCACAATCATACAGTTTGGCATGAGAGTGAGCAGTTTAGCTCAGACCTTAATAATATCTCTCTGGTTTAAACCCGTGGACTGCCATGACTATCCTAGTCATGGATACCACATTATATCTTGTGTCGATTACATTCTATATTTACTTTCTGTAAGCCTTGTTTATGTTCTTTATTTGTTCAAGCAGTGTGTGTAGGTGCGATATACCCTAACATAGTGGTATCTAAACCAGGCTACCATAAACAATGGCAGAAGATGGTAAGTTAAAGATCGACAATATGATGGTTATGATTTTGGTTTCTGGAAAATGTGGATCGAAGACTCAAAAAAGATTTAGGAGCCTTTGGTAAAAGCCAAACCTACAGACATGAAGGCTGAAGATTAGACCTGCTTGTTAAGCAGACCCTGGTGTGGTCAGGTTATTCTTTGGCAGAGAACGTAGCCTACAACGTTGTCAAGGAGAAGGCTACACACAGTTTGATAAAAGGCTCTGTCTAATAAAGATGATGATAAACGAAGGAGCCTCCAAAGGCTTTGTTATTATTATCTTCGTAGCACAAGAGTTGGTCAAGCACTGTTACAACAATTAGTGGTTCGTGTAGAACTACTAAGCTAACATTCAAAGGGATTCGAGATTTGATTATTTGTTGAAGATATCCGTCAGAAGATATCTAGAGAATATACGAATTATTTGTTAAGTCCAAAGGACAAAAATAGGGGCAAAGTGTACGACAGAGGGCAGGAAGCAGAACATAAAGATGTCAAAATCATGGAAGATAGGAGAGATAAGGTACATGCAAAATATTAAGTGTTGGAATTACAACCAGAAGGGTCACTTTCAGAATCAGTGTTCAAAGCTTATAGCCTCCAGTAATAAGGAGGTTTAACATGGCAGCTAGAGACTCTGATGACACATCGGTTTGTTACGTTAAGAATACAGTTGAGGATCGTATTATAGATTATGGTGCATCTTTCCATGCTACCTATTGTAAGGAAGAGTTAGAAAGGTTCAAGCTACGCTCTGGTAAGGTTCGTTTAATAGATGACAAGACTCTAGACATTGCAAGCGTTGAGGATGTTGTCCTCAAAACTTCTTTTAGTACAACTTGGTCTCTGAAGGATGTTAGGTACATTCCAGGCCTAAAGAGAAGGTTAATCTCAATTAGGAAACTTAATGAGGAAGGTTACCATGTAGGCTTTAGAGACCAACAGTAAAAGGCTACTAAAGGTAGTTTGATGATAGCTCGTAAGAATAAACATGGAAGCCTGCATATATGGTTGAGGTACACCTTGAGGGGATTGGTATAATTATTAATGGTAGTGGCAATGAAGCTCTGTAGCACTAGAGACTTGGTGATATGAGCAGGATTGGTATGAACATGTTAGCTTCCAAAGGCAATGTTCCAAATGTACGGAAGGTAGATATCTGGTTCTGTAAACCAGGTGGTTTGGGGAAGCAAAATAAGTTTTCCTTCATAATGTCAGAAACGACAAGGAAACTATAGAGGTTAGAGCAAGTTCATACAGAAGGCTATGGCCTAACATTTATTGCATCAATATGAGGATCCCGCTACCATAATACTATTATCGAAGGCTGCAACATGAGTTATGGTAGGTAACAATGCAAACCTTCAGGTGAAGTGTTTGACGTTTGATAATGGTGGAGAGTATAGTAGCTGACCAATTAATTTTTGTGTCAAGAACAAGATTGTGATGCTGAAAATGGTCCTAAAAACACCTCTACAGTTTGGTCCAGCTGAAAGATTAAGCCGAACATTCAGAGCAGAGAAAACACAGCTTCATGCAGAGGATCCAAAGATGTTATGGGCAGATTTAGTTAGTACGGCCTGTTTAATCTACCGCATACCCTACGTTCTGATAGGGCTGTGTATTCCAGAGGAGGAATGGCGAGGGAAGGATACGAGTCTCGCACACTTTAAGGTATTTAGTTGTGACTCATTTGTTAAGGTGACATATGTTTGTGAAGAAGCCATGAAATGTATATTCATAGGCTGCAACTCAGATGAAATGCGATGCAGATTTTGGGATAAGAAGAGTCACCAGGTTATCCAAAGCAAAGATATTGCATTTATAGACTCGATTTATGGAACCAGGTCTGCGACAGATTCAAGTAGCTTAACGAAGCCAATACAGAAGAGTTAAGTGGTATTAGTAGTGTCACACCCCGCCAAGGCGGAAACGCGATGCGCAAACAAGAATGGATATCATCACAACACACGGTGTCTCTATAGAGAATACTAAAATGAAAACTAAAGTAAAGCAAAGACACATAGTGTCATAACAATACCCAAAACCTAACCAAAAATACAAAAGGCGTCTTTATCGATGAAACGAAAGTTCTCGCCAATAGAAAGACATGCAACAATTATCCAAATTCAATCAATGCAAAAATTCAAGACAAGAAATAAAAATCTTCATGACATCCTATGGTCTCTTACTAGCCACTTCTTTCAATCTTATTTCCATCATGCTCACCGAAAAGAGGCTTAAAACGCAACACAAAGTGTGTGAGATCATAGGTTTTAAGACTCACATTATAACGTTTTTAAAAACCAGATTAACGGAACGATTATCAAAACAATTTTTATAGGACACTTATTAAAATTATAAACTTATGCTAACAATGCACTCCAACATACTAGTAGGAACATCTAACCCCTGATCTCATGACAACAACTTAACAGGGTAGGAACGTATACCGCCCCGATCCATTTAACAACTAGGTAGAACGTTACCCCCGATCCATATGTTCGCTTACCCGCACCCTAAAAGTTCCTACCAGCAGGAACAGTTATACTTAGGCCTGGACCACACATCATTAAGTATTATTTCAACCCTTCAGTTGGTTTGAGTTTAGTAGTAAAGACCACTCCCAACCAAACTAATCACATCACAAACTACTCTAATTGATCACTAAGCCATGGAGAGTATCACACAAATCAGTAGGTATTATTTCAACCCTTCAGTTGGTTTGAGTTGAGTAGCAAAGACCACTCCCAACCGAACTATTATCATCGAAAGCAATAACACGTAGGCAAATAATCACGGATAGCACAGCAATAAAAATAGTTTAACTCATACATCATTTCACCCCAATAAAACACAAGAAAAATGGGCTATAACTCACCTGAAGCTTAGCTGCACAAAAAAAATCAAATCTAATAACATTTCAAAATCTCAGCGCACAATCGAAAGACAACAACAACACGATAATTAGCTACCATAAATTAGGTAAACAAAACCCAATAAAGAATGTAACTTCAACTATGATTGGATACCTAGGCTATCCAGCATAGTCCTATAATCATTTAAAACCTTTACCCATTCTTACATATTTTCATTTATACTTAAATGCTACTCTTTAAACTTTCTGGTTTTAAAGCAAATTTACTCTACTTGCATGCCCTGAAACGCACTACTTAAACACATCCCATAGTTCAAACCACCAAAATTCATCACCATGCTACATATAAAGTCCTATGAACCTCTCATAGCTCTCACCAAAGTCACTAACCCTTATTATAAATACTTCTTAATAAATTCATTAAGCCAAAGTGTTTAAAATCATGCAATAATCTGACCTACCTAAAAAGTATGGCATTAATTTACCCAACTTAGACCTCACTATGACCTTAGCCAAAATTCAGAGGTCACTTAAAATATATGAAATAACTTCCACGTGACTTAGAGCCTCTAACACAGTGCCTAAGTATTTTTAGAAAAATCAAAACCAAAACTAAAATTCATCAATATTTTACACACTGATTTTGTAATGACCATATTGACCCCACTTCCCCGACCAAAAAAACTTTGGTGCGGCTAACTTTTCCCTAGAAAGAAGACTCTCTGAGGTTATCTCCAGTATGAAGTAATTATTTTTATGATCTTTTATGACCGAGTTATGCTACCGTTACAAAACTGCTAACTTTCTGTAGTGAATTACTCATCTAATTCGAGTGAACTAAGCCCTATCGCATGATCATATACGCTAATCTAAATTAAGCTAAATGATTAAACCTAACATTAATATATCATAAAATTTGGAAATAACCTAACCCTAATTTTATACAACTAAAATTTAAACCTTAATCCTCATAAACTAAGTTACTAGAAAAAATAAACTAACAAAATTAACAAATCAAATTCGTACCATATATTAAAACCAAATTTTTTATTCGTTTCTTGCCTTCCTCTCCTTCTTCTTTGGCCGGGTCGCTAGGGTGAGGGGATTCTAGGGAATTCTCAGGTTTAGTATATATGAAGGCACCACTAATAGTTGTGTTTTAAACTAAATCTAATTTGGTCCTTAGAGATATAAACTAGGATTCTAATTATTATTTTTTCTTTTTCTTCTTTATCTCAAAACCGGCCGAATGGCCTTTATCTTTTTTTATTATTTTATTAATTACATATTTATTTATATTTCCTTTAATTTTTATAAAAATCTTAATTAATTTGACTATACCTTTTTGTATAAACGCAGTTTACTACCTTTCTAAAAATAACTATTCATTTCGAACCTAACTTTCTAGAAATAGAAATTTTACATTTTCTTAATCTAACACTTAAACGCTAAACCTATCTTAGACAACTAACACAAAATATGTATATGTATATATTTACTTACACAATTAACTTGCAAACGCTCAATTACTCAACAATCATTTCTTTGTCCTTAAAAATGTAACGAAATGAACCAACCAAATTTCACCACCATTCTAATCTCATTGAGATGACCAACGACTCAGATAATTGATTACCAATACCCCTCATAAAACACAAAAAAAAACCTATAAACACATAGAATCACATAAACATACTTTGCAACAGACACATAATCAACACTAAGGGTTTTGTAACTGAACCTTCTCAAGTCATGTTTGTCACATTATCCCCGCTCCTTAGAGGAAATCCTCGTCCCAAGAATTAACTAACCAACGTATCAGCACGATCAGCAAACACTGAGGATACTTAGACTTCATAAAATCCTGCCTCGCATTTACAGAGTAAACGCAGGGCCATGCATTGAATTCCCAACGACCCTTACTAATTCTATCTTACTAACGGCTTTAAACTCTTAACTTCATTCACGATCTATTATCCTCTAACGGGTTCCTCAAACAAAACGAAAGAGTTATGATCAACCTTTATTTCATCTAACGGCACATGTAAACTAGCATCTGCCAAACATTTCTTCAAGTTTGACACGTGAAACGTATCATGTACCCCACTTAATTCCTCAGGAGAAATCTCAATCGATAAAGCCACAATACCGATCTGTCAAGATCTCACATGGTCCAAACTAATCTTGTGCTAAATTTCCCTTTTTTCCCGAAAAGTGTATTTACACCCTTTCCAAGGTGATACTTTCAACATTACTCGATCTCCTACTTCAATTCCAATGGTTTGCGTCTATTATCAGCATTAGCACTTTTGACATCACTTTCTGCTTTTTGAGTTTTTTTCCTTTATCAACACGACTTTAATCAGTCGTTTATAGATTAATTCAGTCCGAATCCAAACTAATTCTCCAAACTCAGGCCCATAAACAAGGCACCTACACTTCCTTCCGTACAAGGCTTCAAACAGAGCAGTATTTTTATCCTCGATAGATAGCTATTATTGAAAGAAAACTCAGCCCAATGTAGATGAACATCCCGCTACCACCAAAATCAATTACACAACGCCCTCAACAGTATCTCTAAAGGGTTCTGAACATATGCTTCACTTTGGTCCATTCCATATTGGGATGATGAAGCCGAAGCTCCATATCAAACCTCGTTCCTAATGCTTTTTTTGCACAGTGCCCACAACGCAACGTAAATCGTCCATCTCTATTCCCGATAATAATTAACATTGACCTGCTCCATGCTCGCGACTATTCATCGACATATGATATTTTTCCAATCTCTCAGTGACTAAGTCTTTCCCTTATAGCAAGGAAATGAGCTGAACTTATTCAGTCTAATCGACTATAACCCAATATCGTGTCCATTTGCCTACTTTTTTGACCTAGGATAACTTGGTGATTCAAAATCCATAGTGATCATTATCCACTTCTATACAGCATCCTCAGGTTGTTGAAGCAAACCCGAAGGCCTTTGATGCTCAGCCTTTACCTTTGAACATGTCAAACACTTACTAACATAAGTAGCAATATCTCTCTTCATTCCCGGCCACCAATACCTATCTCGAAGGTCATAGTACATCTTATCAGCTCCCGGATGCACAGAATACTTAGTCTTGTGAGCTTCGTCCATAATTATCGTTCTCACGTCTCCTATCAATGGAACCCATATACGGTCCATAAAATACAAACTCTCACCCTCCTTCTTTTCCATCTGCTGATCTAAACCATGCAGATTCTCCATAAGTATATTCTCTTGCCTAAGCGCCTCGCTTTGGGCTACCTGTATCCTTTCTCTCATTCCAATTTGAACAGTCATTGCCAGGGCCCTTACACGCCTAGGTTTCAACCGCTCCTTCCTACTAAGTGCATCAGCCACAACATTCGCCTTACCAGGATGGTAACGAATCTCGCACTCATAATCACTAAACAACTCAATCCATCTTCTTTGCCGCATATTCAGCTCCTTCTGATCAAAAATGTGTTGAAGACTTTTGTGATCGGTATAGATAACACTCTTAGTACCATACAGATAATGTCTCCAAGTCTTAAGAGCAAACACAACAGCTCCCAGTTCCAAGTCATGCGTCGTATAATTCTTCTCATGGGTTTTCAGTTGCCTCGATGCATAGGCAATAACTTTGCCTCTTTGCATGAGTACACAACCCAATCCTTGATTTGATGCATCACAATAAACCATGAAATCTTCCACTCCATCAGGTAGCGTCAATATTAGTGCATCACACAAGTTATTCCTTAAAGTTTGAAAAGCTTCTTCTTGCTCCACACCCCACACATACTTCTGATTCTTCTGAGTTAACGAGGTAAGAGGTTTAGCAATTTTGGAAAAATTTGCTATAAACCGTTAATAATAATCGGCTAATCCAAAAAATGATCGAATCTCAGAAGGTGTCGTAGGGATCTTCCAATTCTTTACTACTTCTATTTTGTTGGGGTCTACATGTATACCATTCTGGTTAACAACATGACCAAGAAAGTGCACCTCTTGCAACCAAAATTCACACTTGGAGAACTTGGTATACAGCTTCTCCTTCCTTAACAGTTCCAACACCAAACCCAAATGAACTTTATGGTCTTCCTTCGTCTTTGAGTAGAGTAGGATGTCATCGATGAACACAATAACAAACTTATCTAAGTACGGTTTACAAACCCTGTTCATTAGGTCCATAAAAACTGCAGGTGCATTGGTTAGCCCAAAAGCCATAATCGTAAACTCAAAATGTCCGTATCGTGTTTGAAATGCCGTCTTAGGTATGTCGTCTTCATGCACGCATAGTTGATGATAACCTGACCGAAGGTCTATCTTGGAGAAAAATCGCGATCCTTGTAGTTGGTCAAACAAATCATCAATCCTTGGAAGAGGATATCGATTCTTAACCGTCAACTTGTTTAACTCTCTATAGTCGATGCACATACGAAGCGAACCATCCTTCTTTTTAACGAATAATACTGGCGCTCCCCATGGAGAATGACTAGGTCGTATGAAACCCTTGTCTTGCAACTCTTGCAACTGTCCAGACAATTCTTGCATCTCAGAAGGCGCTAAACGATATGGAGACTTCGCAATTGGCGTCGCTCCAGGAACTAGATCTATGCGAAACTCCACCTGCCGTTGCGGAGGCAATCCTGACAAGTCCTCTGGAAACACATCTTCAAATTCACGTACCACGGATATGTCATTCAACTTTGGTTCATCCTCCTTTGCACTCTTCAACGCTTTGGTGATTCCTACAGCTCGTTCTCCATGTACCCTAAGGATCCTACCATCCTCCACGGGTATTTCTACTACCTTCTCATGACATACGATTACAGCCTTATGCTGGGACAACCAATCCATTCCCACAATCACATCAAAGCTTCCATGACCCAAAGGTATCAAGTTTATGCTAAACAGGGAACCTCCTAGTTCTAGTTTGCAGTCACGGATAATTCTATCCACTTCTACTTTCTTACCATCAGCTACTTCTATTACATAACCAGGATTCACAATGCTAGGTTTCACATTAAGTAGGGGCGCAAATTCAGTAGATATGAAACTAAAATCGGCTCCAGAATCAAATAATATGGTAACAAAGTGATCATTCAGAGAGAACGTACCCGTTACAACTTTAGGATCCTGGACCGCTTCCATTGCATTCACATTCACGTTGTAAGCTCTTCCTCTAACTTGGTTTCCATTGCTCCTATTGTTTCGACTGCCCTCTATAGCCAATTGATTTCCAGTTTGTCCAGGCGCTCGATTTAACTTGGGACAGGTATTACGGAAATGATCTGGACTACCACACTTATGGCACACTCTCGGATTGTTATTCATTCTTACAGCATTCACCGGAGCTACTTGCCTAACCGGTGCCCGATAATCCCTAACAAAATGACCCAGTTTTTGATAATTGAAGCACAATCTGCAGAATCCATTTACTGGTTGATGAGTAAAGCACTTGTTACACTTAGGATTTGAGTTCCCGGCTTCATTTCTAGCAGGAGTTGTTGCCACAAACCTAGTTCCCGTCTTTTCCTTCTTGTTGTCTTTCCAAAATCCTCCAGTCTTACTAGGCTCATCCACTCCCTTTCTCTTATCACTACCTTTTGTCAAAGTACCGCAGCTGACTGCTTCATCAGTAAGTATTCTAGCCCTCAATATAGCTGTCTGAATAGTAGTTGGTTAGGTTGCCCGAAGCATTCCTCTAATCTCAGGAGCCAGTCCAGTAATGTACCTCTTAATACGAGCAAGTCACACCTAAAGTTTCATATCTTCATGTTGTGAAAAGAATCTTTAGATACTTGGAAGGTTAACTTAAATTGGGCCTTTGGTATCCTAAGGACTCACCATTTGATTTGGAAGCTTATACTGACAGTAACTACTGGTGCTAGTCTAGACAGGAAATCCACAACAAGAGGTTGTCAATTTCTTAGGAGAAGATTGATTTCATGGCAATGCAAGAAGCAAACTGTAGTTGCCAACTCTACTACTGAAGTAGAGTATGTAGTTGCATCTAGTTGCTGTGGACAGGTATTATAGATCCAAAATCAATTGCTTAATTATGGATACAACTTTATGAACACCAAGATTTTCATTGACAATGAAAGCATAATCTGCATAGTTAAGAATCTACTGTTTCACTCAATGACTAAGCACATTGAGATTATACATCACTTCATCAGGGATTCATATGAGAAGAGATCAATATAAGTGATCAAGATTCACATTGATCACAATGTTGTAGATTTACTCACAAAAGCATTTGATGTTAGTCGTTTTCAGTTTTTGACTGCTAGCATTGGAATGCTTAATCTCTGAAGTGTTGTTTGGATAGATTGATGATTGGAATGGGCTGGAAATGCTAAGGATGAAATTAGGGTTCAACACTGGTAACTTAAAAAGTTAATGCTGCTAAGCATTACTTAGTATTGCTGGGCAAAAAGTTAAAACTGTCAAGCAAAAAGTTAATACTGTTGGGCTAAGATAGTACTGTCAGGCAAAAGTTAATGTTGCCAAGCATTACTTAGTATTGCTGGGCAAAAAGTTAAAACTGTCAAGCAAAAAGTTAATACTGTTGGGCTAAGATAGTACTGTCAGGCAAAAGTTAATGTTGCCAGGCTACTTACTACTGCTAGGTTACCGTTGGAGTTACAACTGCTGAGGGTATTCTTTGACTATAAAATAAAAACTTCGCGTATAGGTTTTCTTTAATACCTATTTAAGTGCATACAATAACACCATATTCGTTATTAATCTTCTAATACTCTCTAAATTACAAACCCAAACTCGATTTCATCACCGACTTCAAACAATTATCACTCATTTTATGAGGTTTACAAAAATATAACTTTCTGTCATGAATAGTAACTTTTATAAAAATAGTTTTATAAAAGTATTAATTGTCGTAAACTCGCGAAATTCATAACTCATTCGTTATTAATTGAAAAATTACGATTCTTATCATTTTGGAATCCTAAAAATATGTATTATTTGTTAAAAATATCAATCCTTGCTGTTTAAAGTTTTTATAAAAATGTTTTTATAAAAATTTACTTACGACTTCGTTTATTAACGTATAACTCGTTTTTAACGTAACTTTTTCGTTATTAATCCGTTTAACAAGTTTCTTACCTTTTCGGAATCGTCGTGAAATTTATTATCTTATAAAAATATAAAATAAATATGTAAAATTTCGAATTTTGGACAGATTCTTTGCTTAAGCTTGTTGACTCCATTTGTAACCTTTTCTTTATACTTTACCACTTTTGTATTTTATCCCAAGTCTCATATATCATATATATTATAAATCATACATATATTAAATGTCCATTGTCCATAGTAGTCCTCATATGTTCTAGTTACCAAGGTTAACAAATCCCTAATAATACTTAATATCATAATATTTACTTAAGTAACTTATTTTACTAGTTTTGTAAATAATCATTTTTACACATAACCAAGTGTATACAAGTATATTTCTTTCCATATGACTTTATTTTAGTGTTCTATTAGTATGATTAAAAGTCCATAATTAACATTAACATGTCTTAGGTATTTCTTTAAGTTGAAACATATCATGAAACTATTAAAAACCCTAATTAATCCAAGATCATTTTTACACTAAAATAACTTGATACAATATTTTCTCACTCTTTTTAACATAATGTAAGTAATAACACAACATATATAAAAGTGTGTAAAATAATCATTTCAAGTATAAACTTTATTTTCATGATTAAAAACTTAAGTGGTGATATAGGCTAAATAGAATGATCATATGCATAATAATGAATGATATAGCAACATAAAAAGTTTAAATGGACCTTATGATGAATGAGAATGATGATGTACAAATACTAAACCCTTGTTTAGCCACAAAAACCCAACTTGCACTTTATAAACCCTTACTTTCTTTCACTAAACCCTAGCTTCCTTTTTCTTGATTATAACTTAGAAATGGTTAACCAATGCTTGCAAATGCCTTAATACATCTTAGGATATGTGTATATAGAAGTGTAAGGGTTGTAGAAAATTTTGTATGGATTTAGTTTGGTGCTTGGTGTATGCCGTGGCCAAAGAGAGAGCAAAAGAGAGATTTTGGTTGATTTTTACTAAGTGTTAAGAGTATATGAGTTAGTTGCTAGTATATAAAAGGTTTACTTGGTCAAGGAGACATAAGGGTGTCCTAGGGATGGCCTTAGTCATGGTCTTTAGTCAAAGGATGGTAGGGATGGGGGGTATGGTGTTGCCATGATGAGGTATGGCATGATCTTGACCAAATTGAAAGCCTTATCTTATTTTTCATGTGTATAATTGTATATAATGCAAGAATTTCGGTGGAACAAAGATATACATGTTATTTTTATGTAATTTTGTGTATTGGGTATAAAAGTGGGTATTTGTTGAAGCGTAGAAAAGTTTTTGTGGTTCCGGGAGTGCCTAAACGCAATTTATCGCGAAACGTATACACTTTACGTATCCGATAAAAATAAAATAAATAAAGTTAATAATTATCCTTAAAATAATTATATAACCCTTGCTTGATGTAAACATTTAATTGTTTGATGCCCGTTTACATTGAACGCTAATTTTTAGCTTACGCGATTTAAACTTAATTCATGAAATTACAAGCAAACGCGTACAATACTAAAAATGAATAGTACATTTATTGACGTCGTCAAAGACTTGAAAACACAGGGTGTTATAGACTTCCCCCGTTAAACGAGCCTTGTCCTCAAGGCTCACAATGCAGCACTTGACGACGGTGTGGTATTGGCGAAGAGGTGTGGATATTTCTTTTTGAATTGGTCTTCACGCTCCCACGTGTACTCAGGACCTCTCTTGGAGTTCCATCGAACTTTGACCAATGGGATCCGACTTCTCTTCAACCGTTTAACTTCTCGGTCCACTATTTCTACCGGTTCCTCAACAAAATGAAGTTTGTCGTCCAAATTAAGTCCATCCAACGGAACGGCTAATGGTTCGTCGGCATGGCACTTTTTCAGATTAGATACATGAAATGTATTATGGACTCTGCTCAATTCTTCTGGAAGTTCAAGCTTGTAAGCAACTTCTCCAACCCTTTCTATTACCTTAAAAGGTCCAACATACCTAGGGTTCAACTTCCCCCGTTTGCCAAAACGTACAACACCTTTCCAAGGGGAGACCTTAAGCATGACTTTGTCTCCAACTTGAAATTCCATTGGCTTACGTTTCAAGTCAGCGTAACTCTTCTGCCGATCACGAGCAGCTTGCATCCTTTGCTTAATCTGAATGATTTTCTCGGTGGTTTCTTGGATCAGTTCTGGACCGAGTATCTGAGCTTCTCCAACTTCAGTCCAACAAACAGGTGAGCGACACTTCCGACCATAAAGTGCTTCAAATGGTGCGGCCTTGATGCTAGCGTGATAGCTATTGTTGTATGAAAACTCGACTAATGGCAAATGGTTAACCCAACCCTTTCCAAAGTCGATTGCACAAGCACGCAACATATCCTCGAGAGTTTGAATGGTCCTCTCGCTTTGCCCATCGGTTTGCGGATGGTACGCAGTACTCATATCCAAATTTGTACCCAAAGCGTTCTGAAGTGACCTCCAGAAATTGGATGCGAATCTCGGATCACGATCGCAGATGATTGAGACAGGTATTCCATGTCTCGTGACTACCTCCTTTAGGTACAATCTTGCAAGTTTATCTAAAGGATCAGTCTCTCTCATTGGTGTGAAGATCGCAGACTTAGTGAGTCGGTCAACGATCACCCAAATTGTGTCATAGCCTTGAGACGTCTTAGGAAGCTTTGTAACAAAATCCATGGTGATGTTGTCCCACTTCCATTCGGGAATCTTAGGCTGTACCAACAATCCTGATGGCCTTTGATGTTCGGCCTTGACCTTAGCACAGGTCAAACACTTGTTAACATAAGTGGCTATGTTGGCTTTCATGTTGGGCCACCAATACAACTTCTTCATGTCTTGGTACATTTTGTCGGAACCCGGGTGAATAGAGTATTTTGATTTATGGGACTCGTGCATGATCACAGTCCGCAAATCGCCATAACAAGGTGGTAGCCAACTTTGACATTGAGGCAACAGGGTTCCATCCGCACGTGGTTCAACCTTTTGTTCTCTAATTGCTTTGGAAATTTAGCATTTTCAATTACATTCCCCAACGTGCATCATTTAATGTGTTCTGGTTTTCGCGTTCGGTCTGGCGCATTTAAGATCTGTGTGGAAGATCCGCAAGATAATAGTCATAACCTCAAGGACTGAAACTCTCAAACGTGGCTTCTACGTTACTTTCCTGCTCAAAGCATCAGCATCGACTTGTGGCTTTCCCGAGTGATAAAGAAGTATCGCAATTCGTATAATCCACTTAGCAACTCTTACATGGCAGTTGCCTCATGTTCAACTGCTTTTTGATCTAAAATGTGTTGCAAATTTGTGATCGGTGATACACCGACACTTAGTTCCATTTAAATAATTTCCTCCAGGATATTGAGATGCGACAGCACTGCACACAAGTTCTATAACATGAGTTGTATAAGTTTCTCATGATGCTTAAAATGGCGTGATGCATAAGAAATAACCTTTTCTCTTTGCATCAACACAGCGCCCAAACCTCCTTCTTTGAGTTTGCAAGTAGAGTCGCAGTATTGCATATGAAATTCTGTATCGCTTCCTTTCTGGTAATGCCATCTAGGCTTGGTGCATATGCATAAACTTTTGCTTCACTAGTGAAAAGCTGCTTCTTGTTTAGCTTCCCACTCAAACTTTGACTTTTTTGATGTAAGCTTAGTCATTGGTTTGGCGCATCTTTGTGAAAACCCTTCAAAGAATCTTCGGAATACCCGATCAAGAGACCTAAAAATTGAGTCGAATCCCGTTGGTGACTTAGGAGAGGTCCAATCTTTGATGGATTCAAATCTTGGCCTGGTCCTCATGAATTTCTTCGCTATCGATCACGTGACCGAGGAACTGTTACCTTGGGAATCAAAATTCACATTTGGAAAAACTTGGCATACAACTTTCCCTTCTTAAGCAATTTAAGATTGGCTTAAGGGTGTTCTTTATGTTCTTTCTTGTTCTTCGAATATATCAGAATATCGTCAATAAAGACAGTCTCGATTTTATCTAGAATTTGGTTTGCATACCCCGACTTTCATAAAGGTCCATGTTTCAAGCAGGTGCATTTGTCAAACCAACGGCATAACTTGAAATTTGTAACGGCCCAGATCGAGTCTGAGGAAGTCTGCTCGGATTGTCTTCTTCTTGAACCCTCAATTGTTGCATAACCTGAACTCTAGTCGATTTTCAAGTTAAACACTGACCTTGGAGCTGATAAATAAAAAATCATTAATTTTAGGTTCGGTAGCGGGATAACGTTCATACCGTTGTTTATTCATATTCCGGTAATCATTGTCAATAGGATTCGATCCGTTTTTCTTCTTGACATAAACAAGACTGAGCTCCACGGGTGGAGGAACTGGGTTCTTATAAAGCCATTTGTCGGTAGCTCTTTTAATTGCTCAGGTAATTCTTTCATTTCGGAAGTGCGCAATCGATAATGGTGCCCGTGCCACAGGATGCTCGATAGAGCACCTAGGTACACAATCAAATTTGAAACTCCACTTGTCGAGTCGATGAGACGCAAGTCTTCAAGTGGGGGGGAAATACTTCAGGAAAGTCTTGATTGAATATTGGTACGTTCTCAAAGTCGCTTCATTCTCCGTACTTGTTCTACTCCAATATCTTTTGTAGTACATGATGCCAGAAAGATAGGGAAACCCTTTTTTCCATGTACTTCTGCGTTTTCGTGCAAGAAATAATGTTTAATCGTGCTCACATTTCATGCCGTGGTTACTTTCCATCACCGTGTATGATTAAGGTTTTATTTATCCAGGCGATTTGCGAACAATCTTCTCGGTCAACATATGATCCGCTTGGTACTTGCGAACCAATCACATACACGATTATAGCATCGAAAACTACAAGTTCTAAGGCATTAAGTTTACGTTGAATTATGGTTTAGAAGTTTAAGTGCAACCTTAAGTATAGAGTTTAACCCTCCAATTATCCTCCGTCAGCTAGTTCGACATTCTAATATGATTTGGGTAGGATTGGCGTGATGTCAATTTGGAGGCAAATGTAGTAGATGCACAAAACTTCCGATCGGCACGTATTCAAACAAGATATAAGCATAGCGGTTGTTTAGAAGAAAACTGTACCCGCAACGATCGTTATTGGATTTGGCCCGCATTTCCAACACATACACCTTCGCTGGAGCTTCCGGTCTTCCCACAGCTTGTTTACACGTGCCTTTGTTGTTTCTTCATTCCTTGGACATCTTTTTGACGTATCCCTTGAGCTTCGCACTCAACACAGGTAGGTTTTGAACCGTTCGGTTTCCCTTTTGGTTGTTAATGTTGTTGGCATTTTTTCCTCGTTTAATCCCTATACAGTTCTACGGGCGATGTGACCATATTGTTGATTTATAGCACTTTGGAGCACTACGGACCGTCATGGTGGTAATTGCACTTTTGGAACAGGGGTCTAGATCCCCATGAATTTGGGTTCTTATCACTCGATCCAGCAGTGTATGCCTATCCTGCCAAGTGTTTTGGCCTCTTGATTTTGTTGTTGTTGTTGATTTGATGTTTCGAGAAGTGTTTCAAACTTCTTTGTTTTAAGCTTGTCTTTCCATAATGGTATTGACTCTCTTGTCCATCAGTTCAGTGGCCATTTCAATAGCCTCTTGCATTGTCTTCGGTTTTGAAGCTACGATGTTTCCATGGATCATGTCGGGCAATCCCCCGACATACCTTTCAATTTTGTCCGACTCCTCAGGGAATACATTCCTAACACAGAGAAAGAAGTGACTGTCTTGAAAACGTTGTGTTGTACTGACCAATCCGTACTATCCACTTTCATGTGTCCATAATTCAGCCTCAAGCTTCTTCATTTTTGTTGCGTGGTCAATATGTTGTCAGTCATCTTCTCTTCCTATTAGATCGACCCAAGTTATTGAATATGCACACATTCATGGCGTAACAGTCTATAACATGGGGATCCACCATGTTAGAGCACTTGCTAAGAGAGTACAAGTAGAAAATTGACCTGGTTTTCACCTAGCAGTTGTTAGTCGGAGACAGTCTCCTTCTTTCAAACCATGGGGTTAATCAACCACTCCCTCGGTGCATTGAAATATGAAGTTTGCACTCATGAAATCCTTTGGTAAGTGCACTCTCGAGCAACGGTTAAGATCCCTGACAACCCGTTCCCGAGAATGGCTATCAGTGCCATCCCTGGTTGCGTCACGTGCGGCCAAATGGGCACCTGACACCTTGTTCAATCATAGCTTGGATGTTGGGCATTGGTGACCGTAGTGGTTATGGTTGGCTGTTGGGGCTGGTGGTGTTGTTGTTGTGGCGTGTTGACCTTGGCGGGCTCTTTATGGTGCCATTTTCTTTAATTCACAAGAAATTACAATTAATCAGTTAGATTTCATTAAATCATAACCATGACATGACATATCCATGATAAATGAAGTGAGTATACATCACACAGGTGAAATGTACAATTGAATTGTATTAGAACAATGATATAACCAAATCGACATTTCATTCATCACAAAATTCGATTATAACACATGACATTATACACTCATTCCAATAAAATGGAAAACATACATGATTGGTTCTTGATACAAAATGATCATAATGTTAGGTTACAACAAAAGAAAACATAATAACCCTAAGCCTTACTAGCCGGGATTCACCCCGTAATACTTAGTAGGCTAAATACAAACGACTAGCCATAACAAAGTCTAATCTAAGTACTGCTACCAGCCTCCCCTGGCAGCTCTAGCTGTGCAGGACCCCCAGTGGGTCCCTGCTGTCCCTGTAATGCAGTAACCTGCCCCTGTAATGTCATCACCTGTCCCTGTAAAGCTGTCACCTGCCCCTGCAGTGTGGTGACCAGTCCCTGAAGTGGAATCATCTCTCTCTGTAGTGTCTGCATAATAGTCAATGTCTGAATAATCTGCTGCTGTCGAGTATGATCAGCAGCTCTCAACTCTCTCATCTCCTCACGCCTCCCGCGGTCTGTTACCCAAGCAAATTGAATCGCTCTCCGTCTATTATGATCAGCTGACTGTAACTCTTGTGATCTTTGTCATTGTGCATGAAACTGTGGTGGTTAGGAAATAACACCTGCTGGCACAAGCTAGATCATCTCGCAACCATAAATCGTACCCAAGACCTCTCTAGACATCCTTAGCCTCAGTCGCATCAAAGGGCGTGTTATGTGCATGTCCACGTCTGGTCTCTGTAAATAGCATATTGGAACGCGACCCGGCCAATAATCGCTCAGGGCTTGCTCATTATCTAACATGGTGTAGATTCATATGTTGTCTCGCCTAACATAGACTCAAAATCTCTCACTTCATGTGTGCACCCAACTTCTGTGTCTGGTACTAACCGGAGCTCCATGTAATGGTCTCAACAAATCTATCCCATGAATCCGTGATCCCATAACCAACATATCTCTCTGGGTCACGCCTAATATCCCTGTCCATAGTGGTAACAAAGCCGTAATCTGCCCTAAGACCTCTAGCTGGTCTAGCAGCAAGCAGCGTGGAGCTCTTCTACTACTGCATACCTGGGACCCAGAGGCTATACTAACCCATCCGAGGTGTAGGTTAAACCTCGGCTCTGGTCTGTTTGCTGCTTCGTAGCTGTCAGTATGGTAGTTAACAGTGGTGGGATGATATGTTAGAGCTGATGTAGGCAAGGGTGGTGGTGCATCTGGTTGGTAGGGTGAGTATGATGTGGTGGTTCGGTAATCGTAGAGAATGGGACTAGTAGCTGCAGCTCAGCTTCATCCGAATCGTTGGACAGTCGCATAGCCCAGGAACGAATAGGACTAGGAGGTTGTGCTGTCAATACTGGTGAGAGGTGGTAATAGTGGGAAAGGAATCTGGGGTTGGAGATGCTGGGGGGGAGATATAAGAAGCAAGTTTTCTGGAACCTCAGAATCAGACCATGCTGGTACAGGTAATGGCTCTGGAATAGTAATCCTAGCTGTCATACGATATGCGAGGTGAGGTGGTGGTGTGGCCGCAGACTCATCAGTCTCAAAACGGTAGAGTTCTCCTTGCAGATGAGACCACGTGCTGGTAATTGGCAACAATTAAGGATACGGTAGGAGCTGAGTTCTCTCCATCTGCCTCTCTCTTCATCCACCTCAACATCCATTTCATCATTCCTCATAGCCTCATCATCAGCATCGATGTCCATATTCATCGTCTCATTCTCCTCGATGTCCATCTCATCATCCTCACGTTCATCTCCTCCATCAGCAGGATAGTCGATAGGATCCTCCTCAGGGTCCTCATCGTCATCCTCCTCCGGATCTGCCTCTGGATCAGTATCTGGAACATAATCAGGTGACTGTGCAGTGGGTGAGGCATCCTCAGCATAACAGGTTATCCTCTTAGCAACGTTGTATTCTCTTCTTCAGCATGCTTCTGGCCTGGAACATAATCAGGTGAGAGGTAAAGGTGCCTGCTCAGGCTCCTTCCGGGACCAGGCACATAATCATGGAGAGGTGGTTGTGCATGAGAGTGGCCTCACAAGTATAGTTCTTGGTATGTAGGGTAGCTTAAGATACTCGTGATCAGCGGTGCTCTCGGTGATTCCTGATGTTGATAGATTCTACAAATGGACGTGGGACACTCTGTGTCGGGGTATGTGTAACCCCGATTCATCCGAATTGACATGAATGGAATCTGAAAATTCAAAATAGCTTATATTAGTATTAATATAAGACTCTTTTAGTAATATTAACATTTATATTCTCATACAATGTATTCAAAAGATGAATGCATGTAGTCCAACCAACTAATGCAACATGTAGTGTATGCTTGAATGTAAGCACATGTGTATGTCCGTGTGAAACCACTTATGTTGAATTCAATGTTTGAAATACGGTTACTAGTCCACGCATAAACATTTGGACGGGTCTCTTTAACCTATGGCTCTTATACCAATCTGTAAAAATCCCCAAATTGGGTCGCAGCGTATATGGGTCCGGGGTGTGTATGGTTACTCTCTCAGATCAATAACACAAGGGATATATATTAGATACGACAAAAGTCTGTTTTGAAAACGATACATTGGATTTAACAAAGAAATGTGTTACATAGCCGACGGGGGGGGGCTTAATTGTTAACTTGTATCAAAATACAAAGATTTTGTCCGCCATATCGATAACAAAATGGAAATGCGACAAGATCTTTAATGCAATGACATCCAAATCTCTAATACCACCTTATGTATCTATTGCACATCGTGCTATTGATCCACTGAAAAAACGTTTGCTGTATTACGTCAAAATAATGTTGGTGAATTTATAAGTGTTTGATAAATTCATATATTGTTAGGACCATAAGATTTCCCAAAGTGTTATGATAATGCAACAGATGCTAGTATCATATAAATGTAATTACGTTGGCTCTAAGCTCAGACACTGAACTGACGTGTCATGAATACCAAATTAATGGCCTACATTGCCCGTGGTGACTGTTCTAACCCGCAAATCCTATATACGACATGGTATACGTTCGTTTGTCTAGGTAGTGATAGCCTAATCACACGAACGGGGTTGTCAAACCTAATTGATTATGAATAAATTCGCCGCTCACAATCCGCTAATTGAAGTTCAATGATAATGGCTCAGATTATGGGTTATCGCGACTTAGGCAACACGTAATCATAACATTGAAAACTTAAACATCTCGTGTCCAATTGTAAAGCATTGATGTTTTTCACCCCAAAAACTTGGTTAAAACGAAAAAGCAATGTTGTAAAACGTTGGGGCTATGAACTCACCATGAGTTCTGATAAATCCAAAATATCGCAGATTAATGCGTCACGTAAATGATCGAATGCAACCTAAATTATCATAGCTCTATAAGTACCGAGTACTTTTAATTGATAACATTGTATATAATTCTTTAGTTGCTACATCGTACTATCATTCTGGGCTATCATACATTAAAGAGGTCATGACTTGACGTACGAGGAGTTAGGAACTTTAAATCGTTAAATCCTCAACAACTCGTCGTTAGCTATCCGAAGAGGCTCATTGTGAAACTCCCTTAGTTAAATATTGTACTTCGATAACACATAATATTTAATATAGCTCAATCACAACTAATGGTTTTGGTAAATTTGTGTATAATAAGTAAAAAGTTTATAAACCGTTTAGTTAAAAACCTGGCGTAACTTTCACGTTTAAAGGCCGATTCCGCGTTTCTTATGCACCATCTTCTTCGATCAAAGAGAGTTATTATAAATTGATATTTTCGAATTTCGGACCTATGGGTGACAGTAAAAGATTACTTGTTCAATCAGGACCTTTATGATAATTTTTTATTGATTTACTTGTTCGTTTAAGAAACTCGTTAATCGTCGTATTTTATCGTTATAGTCTAACGTTTTTAGTGTTCTTCTGAGACGTTCTCATAAATGAAAGTTCTATATATTATGAGGTTTCAAAATATAACTTTCTGTAATAAATAGGTAACGCTTTTTAAAAATAGTTTTTACAAAAAGGATTAATTGTCGATATACTTGTCGAAATTCATAACTCGTTCGTGTATTATTGAAAATTACGATTCGTGCATTATGGAATCCTAATAAATATGTATTCTTTGTTAAAAAATATCACACTAGCTGTTTATAATTTTTATAGAAAGAATGTTTATATAATATTCATTTACGACGCTCGTTTATTAAAGTATAGAACTTGTTTTTAGTAACTTTTTCGAGATATTTAATGCGTTTGAAATGTTTCTTACTTTTCGGAAGTCGTGCGTGAAATGTTATTATCTTTATAAAAAAACATAAATGAGAATGTCTTATCCACGATTGGACAGAATGGTTTTGTGCTAGTTTGTAAGTCCACAAATTAAGTTTGTTTCCTTGTTTTCACTTATGACTTTCTACCATAATCTTAGATTTATATTTATCTATATATTACATGTATATTATGTCACTAGTCCTTTTCTTGTCCTTTTGTCCAAAATATTACAAGTCTTTTATCTTACTAATAAACTATAACTTTTTATAATAATCCAATAAATCACTAGTTTTGTATATTGTAGTTATTTTACACAAAACCATGTGTGTCAAGTCTTTTCTCTTTTATACTCTCTATATTAACAACCATACAACATTATATAAGTCCATATTAACCTTAACCTTGTCATTCAAGTATTTCTTTCATCTTGAAACATATTAAGAATTCATAAAAACCCTAATTAATACATAATCATTTTCATACTTAACCAAGAGTGTAAATTACTTGTGTGACCATTTTAACATGATGTCATTAACATCATAAGATATATAAAAGTGTACATTATCGATGACAACAAATAAACATCTTGTTACATGGTTAATCATTCTAAAGGGTGATTATAGCTATAAAGAATAAAGTGCATAATTAATGAAATTGTAAGAAATAAAGATTTCAAGTAGTAGACCTAGAATTGATGTATGATGATGATGATTAACAAGTGCCTAAACCTTGTTTAGCCACAAAATCCAAGCGCGTGTGCAGAGTGTTGCACAAAGAACCCTAAGCTTTCCTGAATAAAAGAGCCGCTAAAACTTTATTTCACTTGAGTAATTACTTGGAAATGGTGATAATGGTTGGAAATACCTTAGATGTCTTAGGATCGATGGTATAGAGTGTGTATGGGTTGTAGAAAAATTGCTATGGATTTGGTTGAGTGTTGCTTCTTGCCGTAGCATATAGAGAGAACGAGAGAAAGTTGTGAAAGAGGTATAATCATGTTGGAATCTCATAAATCAAAATATTCCATTTATCCTGGATCGGATAAAATGTACCATGATTTGAGAAAGTTATATTGGTGGCTGAATATGAAAGCTGACATTGCGACGTATGTCAGTAAGTGTTTGACATGTGCTAAAGTCAAGGCTGAACACCAAAAGCCGTCAGGATTACTTCAGCAGCCGGAAATTCCTGTTTGGAAATGGGAGAGAATTACAATGGATTTCATTACGAAGCTTCCAAGAACACCATCTGGATATGATTCAATTTGGGTCATTGTTGACAGATTAACTAAATCTGCTCACTTTATTCCGATGAATGAGAAGTATAAAATGGAGAAGCTCACTCGATTGTATTTGAAGGAGATTGTTTGTAGGCACGGGGTGCCTGTGTCGATTATTTCAGACAGAGACCCTCGTTTCGCGTCAAGGTTTTGGAGATCTCTTCAAAAATCTTTGGGGACAAATTTAGATATGAGCACTGCTTACCATCCTGAAACTGATGGTCAGAGTGAAAGAACGATACAGACATTGGAAGACATGTTGCGTGCTTGCGTGATTGACTTTGGTAGTGGCTGGGATAAGCACTTACCTTTGGCTGAATTCTCATACAATAATAGTTATCACGCTAGTATTAAAGCCGCACCTTTCGAAGCTCTATACGGAAGGAAATGTAGATCGCCTGTATGTTGGAGTGAGGTTGGAGATGCCCAACTCACGGGACCAGAAATGATTCGCGAAACGACAGAGATGATTGTGCAAATCAAGAACCGATTATTAGCTGCTCGTAGTAGACAGAAAAGTTATGCGGATGTGAGACGTAAACCTTTGGAGTTCGAAGTGGGTGACAAAGTTATGCTGAAAGTATCACCGTGGAAAGGTGTTGTTCGATTTGGAAAACGTGGGAAATTAAGTCCCCGTTATATTGGACCATTCAAGATTTTATCAAGAGTGGGTCCGGTGGCATATAAACTGGAATTACCCCGAGAGCTTCAAGGAATACACAATACATTCCATGTTTCAAACTTGAAGAAATGTTTATCGGATGAAGATCTTATTATTCCTCTTGACGAAGTAAGGATCGACGAGAAGTTGCATTTCATCGAAGAACCCATTGAAATCATGGATAGAGAAGTGAAAAAACTTAAGCAAAGTCGGATTCCTATAGTTAAAGTTCGATGGAACTCGAGTCGTGGACCGGAATATACTTGGGAACTGGAGGATCAGATGTGGAAGAAATATCCTCATCTCTTTGATTTTAATAAGAAGCGAGCAACAAGATGAGTTGATCTTCAGGGACGAAGATCCATTTTTAGGGGGAAAGGCTGTGATAATCCGTCAATTTCAGGTCGTTATTTTATCCTCGAGTATTAATTATAATTTTCATTTTTATGTTGAGATATGAACTCACGACTAACCGGGAAGAAATTAGGGCTTACACTTGTAATTTAGGTAACGTTTATGAAGAACCGGTGAATTCTATGTTAAGCATCGACGTTTATATTTTCAAAATGTCATAGATATAATTTTGTTGCATTCGTTTTTATTTTCGTGTCTCGTACTATTTTTACTTTTTACGAAAAACGACTACAAATCGTACCTTTTTAAATATCAGACTTTGATAATACCCGCATTTACAAAATGTGGGACAAGTAAACAACTCATCCCACTTATCTCCCCTCCCATTGGGGCGGATTAAACAAAGTGGGAGGTGTCCACTTTGTGTTTAGTCTTGCACCAAATGTGCACACTTGGCATACTTGCTCTAAACTCATAAAAGGCTTACTTTGACCAAAGTAACACACACACAACTCATTCTATAACCAAAATTCTGCATTTATCTCTCCCTCTCACTCATAAGACGCCACACACACACCACAAACACCCATTTTATAAATTTTTGAAGATCAAAGATTAAGCACACTAGTGAATATGACTACCTAGTGTAATCCTTGCATTTTTGAGGTGATAAAAGTGGTTTTTCAAGAAGGTTTTTATACAAGTTGGGGCTGAGATTACACAAGTTTTTATAAAGTTCATTGGATAAAGAAAATGATGATCAAAAATTATTTTGGGTAAAGATCAAGAGTGGTGTAGAAGGGTTCTATTGTTTTGGTCATTTATTCATCATTATCCTCATTTTGTTGGGTATAATCTTTACTTGTTCTTGTCATCAAGATTATACACACACTATCTTGTCCCTCTCTCCCTTGTCGTCCACCACCACCACCACATTAACACCATTTTCATTAAAAATTTTACTAATCAAATAATAACCACACATGCTATAATGAATCCCATATAAAATGAAGGTGTTTTGAAGTGATTAAGAGGCTTTTTCAAGAAAGTTTTCATACATTTTGGGGGCTGAAATAAATAAAGTTTTCATCAACATACTTTGGGTAAAAAGAATGGTGATAAAAAATTATAAGGGTGAAGACCAAGTTTGAAGTTGAAGTTTCATCCATTTTCCTTGATCATTTGATCATCCTCACTATTTTTCTTGTGGTAAAAGTCTATAAATTTTATTACCTTTCTATTCTTGTATTATTTTCATTCCAAATGTATATGTAAATTTATTGTATTTTGATGATCAAGAAATAAAAAGTAGCATGCATGTGTAGATCTAGGGTGAAATGACTAACAATCAACACTATAACTTGCTAGAACTCATTAGAAATTTAGTGCTGTTGTAAACAGTAAGTTCTGGATTTTTACATAAGTATTAGACTTGATTTGATTTACCTAGGTTTTAGAGAATTGAATGATGATAATGTGGCTAATTGGATACTCATGGAAAGTAAATTGGACAAGTTTGACCATTTTACCAAAAGTAAATCAAATCTGACCTTGCGGACAGACGTATAAAAGTCATGATTTCGTACTGGGTTGGTTAAAAACCTATAAACTATAAGCTACACAGCCTGTAAATGATAGACTCATGCATCGGATTTTAACACCTAATATGGCATCACGATATCCAACCCCCCAACCATCTCATTCACGCGTAGTCGCGCCCGCTCTAAATGGCCATCAAACCAATGGTGAACAGATAATTTCAGACCAATACAAAATGACCAAATTAACCTGATGTATAATACATAGCTGACCTTAATTATATATTTACTTAAAAATATTGCTATAAAAAAACCTTATATATGTCTAGTAACTTATTTTGAAGTAAACAATTGAATAAGATGGATAGAGTCACATAAGAGAGAAAGAACCTACACTTGAGTGTGTAATTGTGTTAAGATCATTAAGTTAATGTCACTCGCCCGCTCTGCTGCTCTAAGACTCCTTCACTAACCCGTACTCCCCACTCTTCCCGTAAGCACCTACCTATAACTATTTCGTTATTTTCTCCTCTCCCTAACGGTCCTATATCGTTCCTAAATTTGTAAAGCGTTTTTGCGGACTAACCGATGGGTGGTTAGGACCCACTTTTAGGATTTTTTGTCTTGATGAACCTATGATTAATAAACTTAACCTGACATCGAAATCGAAAAATTTTATATAAGGTATTAATACTAAACTTTAGAAATAAGCCATAGACTTCTTAAATGGGGCCACTAGGCCCAAATACACTAATTATATTTATAAGACCTATTGGGCTTAGCATTGGGCCCAACCCACTTGGGCCTAATGTTTGGACTAAGGCCTGGTCATGGACTATTAAAATGGGCCAAGTTACTTAATGGGCTTATAATTGGGCCCATTGGGCTTTTGGACCAATTGGGTTAAAACTAATGAAATTTAACAATTAATAAAACTAGTAAAAATGTTATACTTTAAAATTTACTTAGAAAACTTAAGTCTGATTTAACTTACCCAATTATAACTTGATCATCATACTACTATACCTTATCGTTCTATTTTTGGAGTTATTATAATTTTTACCGATTATAAACCTAAGACCCAACATGTTTGTATAGGTTCCGGGTGAAATTATGTGCCGAGTCCAGTTCGTCTATCGCCGTTACTTTCTTCCGATATTATCAAGTGAGTTCATAGCCTCGCATTTTTACATTTTAATTGTTTTACAAACCCGCGAGGGAGATAACATGCTTGTTTTTAAAATAGAACACAAGGGACCCGAATGTATGCTAGTAGCCTTGATTATTATAAGTTAGCTTAACTCGCTAGATAAAAGACCCGCGGAAATCATGAATTGCGGATGCGTTGTATAGAGAATAATATGCACTCATAGCAAGGGTGTATAGTAGGCATACCTTGTTGGGAACCCCAACATAATGATCTGTTCAATTTGGGACTCACAGAGATGGTAACGTATTTATACAAGTTGGCTATCACCCTTAGCAGGTTGCAAAGATCTGTTCAATTTGGGACTCACAGAGATGGTAACGTTCAATGTCATGAGGCTTATAAATAATCCCCCGATATAACTTTGTTTGGCCACATCGTTATATCCTGATGAATATTGAGAAATGATACTTGTGTTCGGAAATTTTATTGTTTATATATATAAACTCTATGGATTCACTCAACATTATTGTTGATGTTTTAGCATGTTTTATCTCAGGTCCTTGAAGGTAATTCGGCGATGGAGAATTTGGTTGTCGCTTATGGAAACCTAAATGTTTTGAAGGCCCATTAAATAAAAGTCATTCGAAGATGATTTGCAAAAATGTTGTATGAATTATGAAACAATTTGGGACCTATGATGTAAACTTTTATTTTGAATGAATGTGTTTAAAAATGGCTCTTTTCGGTTCGTTTTCTATGCTCGAGTTGTTATATTATGACGTAGCACCCCAAATGACACTTCCGCTGAGATATATTAAAATGGGGGTGTTACAAATAATACTTCAACACAAAACCTTGCAAGTATACTTCACTCTTGATTGTGAAAGAACCTTTGACTCGTATGTTGATCATACACAAACCCTATCACTATACTTCACTCTTAATAGTGATGACTACTTTCACATACCCAAACCTCACAAGAAACACTTCAACCATACACTCAAACCTAACAACTATACTTTACTCTTGATAGTAATAGTTAGTTCAACAACCTTTAATCCTCACAAACATCATACTCAAAAATGTATCCTTACACAATCTTAACATCAAGAACATTTCACCAACTTGATCACCTTCACCACCAAATATTGGTCCTCACTTTCAAACTCTCATACCAAAGAAATTATCTCTTCAAGAACACTCCACATTTATCCAATAACCATTACAAGTGATTCTTTAATTTTTTCCACAATTGAGTCTTTTAGTTTGTTTCCACTTACTAGCGAGTGAAGAACATAAAGAAGACATTCAATCTTCAAGTGTTATTAAGTCACCACATTGTTGTGACTTTTATTTTTCTTTCACTATGAAAGAACTACCACCTCGTCTCAAATATCCACCTTTGTTCGTCAACATTGACAACCAAACACATGCAACCCAATCACTCGTGTCATCGTTAGTGCAAACGATATATTATTCTAAACTATCCTTATCAATCTTATCTCAACACCTTCCCTCTTTGTTCTCGCTTATCCTTCACCACTTTCCATTATATGGAATTGTTTTTATTTACTTCTAGGTGCATATCAAGATTCACTATTTATTTTTGTCATAATATAACTACTTTAGAGTATACATTTTTGACATGACGTGTTAAAATATTATTGATATCATTTTACTTTTATATGTCATAATTATTATTTTATAATAATAATTATTTTTTCTTTCTTATAAGAACATACCCATATTCATGGTATGTGATATTATATGGGATTTTAAACCTTAGGTTAAAAAAACTATTCTCATATTTTTCTTGTTACATGCATAGCTATAATTGTTATTATGTATATGTGCGCTTGTCTACTAACTTTGTTTTGTAGTACACTTCCATAACTTAATTCCTTGGTGTCCCAAACAAGGGGGAGCTTCTGACAAGCATTTAGAGAGTGCATCTTGTATACATTTAGTTGTATAGACTCGTCCAATGGAGAATCTAGTTTTGCACTAATATTTTTTTAGGTTCATGATATATATATATATTATGTTGCACAAAACTAACCCTTGATGTAGGTTAAGTATTTGTAAGAAATTTGATCCATGGATTCATTAGCAACAAAGGCCAATAATCATAGGAGTGCAAAGAGCTAGGGGGAGCTTGAGGGCATCAATGTTGATAGCTCAAAGTTGCTTAAAAGATGAAGATTGAAGTATAACTTTACTAGGGATGATGCAAGCTCGCCTCTCTGGGGAGAAACAAAGTTTAACTCCAAGGACACGCCCTTCTAGGGATGGTAGAGTGTTAACGAAGAAGGATCAACGGATTAGAGCATAC